>SJYX01024388.1:230022-292359 GCA_006410675.1 Oreotragus oreotragus | reverse complement strand
TTCTGTAATGACTACACCATCCTTTTCTTCGGCTGGGCTTCTGGATCCCACTGGATCTGTATCCCAGTTCAGTCAGTGCCTGAGGGCCGAGGGAACTAGAACTTACCCTTTCCTAAAGCAGATCCGGACTCAGACTACTTTTGGCCTCCCCGCTTTCAATTACACAGAGGAGATAGCTGCTCCTCTTAGTGCAGAGGTTTGGGTGCCATTTGCCTGCCCAGGGCACCTTTCCCCCTTCATAAAGGTATGGTAGCCTTTTTGGATTCTTCCCCAGCATCAACTTCCCTCCAAATACATGATGTTATTAGTTCGTGGGGCTGGCATTGAAGTGGAGATGGAGGCTTTCATGGTGGCTGGGTGGCATGTAGATGCTAACTGAGCTTGCCATCGACCTTTTTTTCTTCCACTGTCACCTGGAGAATCGGATAGCCCTCTGAGAACAGTTTTCTCATTTCTGAGAAATGGTTATTTAGAGGGCTTTTGTGTAAGTGAGGAGAGCTGGGAGGTACTTAAGGTAGTGTATTTCAGCAAAGGAAAAGAGCAATGCTTTCAGGCTAGATTGCAGCAGAGAGATTTGAACTTGCAGCAGCTGGAGTAAAAGCAGGTTTAACAGATCTGTGTCCAGAGAAGAGTTGATGCTTTTGAGTTTTTAAAACGTTTTTTCCCTCTCAAAATGTTTATTTTTTGAGTAGACAGTGCTTGAATGTGACCCAAAGTGAAAAGAAATCTCTCACCAGTGTCCTCCAGCTTCCAGCCCTCCTCCCCATACAAATGACTTCTGTTTTCTTGCATCAGCATGGTGTCTGTATGTTGTCGTCTGTATGTTGAAGATTATCTTGTTTGGGAGTTTAGTGCTAACTTTATTGCTCCTTCTTTGATACACTGACTTAAACTCTTTCGCATTTCTGCTGGTCCTTGGTTGGGAAAGAGGTACTATTGGAGCTGCTAAAGGTGGTGCTGTGCAGGAGCTGAGTATACTTTGAGGGAAGGTCCACACCTGTTGGAAATGGTGCTGGTTTTTTGGTGACTGATATTTTCTCTGGCGTTTTGGAATGGACTGGGTCAAGGATGGTCTTTCCTTGGGCTTTTTAAGCAGACAGGTTGTATAAATAAGGAGTTAATGGGAGTATGGATCTGGTAGTACTGTGTTCCCTTTTAAGAAGAATATAGTATTTTAGACTAGTGGCAGTGATAGTCACCATGGTAAGGAATGAAGTAGGTGAGTAATAATCAGCAGGAATCAGAAGGCTGGATCTTTTGCCTGAGTGACCCAGTTTGAGAAGAGGTGAGGCTTAGGAACTTGTGTCCTGCCTGTTCCTTACTTGAGAACACTTTCAAGGAGGTGAGAGTGATTTGTAGCTGACAGCCGCATCCATCTTTATGACACTGTGGTTTGCCTTCCCTGACTACGTGTGATGTCTGTTAACTTCCTGTTTAGAGGCAGTCCCAATAGGGTCTGAATAGAGGCTGCATTCAAATAACTTGTCTAGGAACAGCGTTAACCAGGTTCCCTGATCAGCACTTCAGATCTTAGTTATGACAGTAACTTTTACTGCTGTGTTAAGCATAATACCACAGGGTTGTGGGGGAGGGAAATGTGAGACTTTTGTTCTTAATCTCATAGTCTTAAAGTACATTCAAAGCCTGTGTGCTGTCCCCCTCCCCTTTTTTGGATAAATGTCTCTCCTTACTGCCCCCCCACCCCCACCACAAACTGTACTCAACTTTTTTCTTTTTCTGGCTGGGCCTGACCAGACCTCCAGGTTGGGTTTTGTTAGAAAACCGCAGTGTGGAAGAAAAAGAGTCAATGTGTCAATAATAGTATCCTAACTGCTGGGGTTCTTTTTTTTTTTTTTTTAATCTTTTTGTCTCTTTTTTTTTAGGAGGGGGGATTCATTCTTGCTTTAAGCATTATTTTATATGCTGTATGTAAACCAGGCCTCTTGTTTCAATTTTACTGATTGTTCCTTCCTTACCTCCTCCACCCATCAAGCTGGAGGTGCATATTTAGGGGAATAGCAGCTGTGGCATCCTGGTTTCTGTACTGGAGCATATTCTTTGTTAACCACCTCATTGGGCAAGCAACCCCTTAGAACTGTCTTACTGACAAGCAGTCCCTGAACTCAGTCAGAATGCTTATTTAGTTCATTGAGAAAAGCCAAACCAGCTTTGGTCAAGTGAAATGATTGCTAGAGAGATCATGATTTCAGCTATAACTGGGACTCAGAGACTTTCTTCTCTGGATCCTTTGCGGTACTTAAAACCCTGCATCATTATATATTAAGGCACAATAGCCAGGCATTCTCTGATATAGTTTAGAGGGAAAGAAGAAGAAAAAGAAAACCCAGTCAGTCAGATTGACTATAAATCTAGTCCTGGCATAAAGCTGTCCACCTCTTTGCTCAGGAAGATCCAGCCTATCAGGCAGTGCCACACAAAGTTGCACTTCCTCTGTATTGGCTAAGCCTGGGAAAGGAGATAGAAGGAATTTCAGTTTCTTTTGAAAAGGACTGACTTTGGAGGGGAAAAATATTAGCCATTTTGTTTGTTTTATCCTCAGTAATTCCTGTGATACTTTTTCTGTAGGTACTGGTTGGGGGTTTTGGTGGCTCTAGAGTTCATGAAGCAGAGAGCCTCCTGTATTTGCATAGTAGTAATGAAAGCCTCTGGACAGTAGAATTGCTCCTTCTTTGTGTTTCATCTTTTACCTTCTCTTTTATGGATATATGAAGTATTCCTATAGCATTTGAGGTTATTCAGTAGGAAAGGAGTGACCTAGGGTCATTATGAGCCTAACCAGTCTGGATAGTATCTCAGTAATGTTTGGTGTCTCCCTCAAAATCCTCTGGTCTTTGCTTTAAGGTGCCATCAACTGGCAAGAAACTATCAGCCGTTTGGGGTTGTAGTACCAAAAGCAACAGATGAATGAGGACAAGTATTTTGTTACTTTTGAGGTATGAAATGGTCAATCCCAGACCTCAAAGAGTCATCATAATTGCAGAAGCTTCTTTGACTGTGTGTGAACTTGATTGTTATTAATACTAGCAGTGAGCTGTTAAGGAACATGACAGTGCTTTGACATTCACAGGCTATTATTTTGTTTGTTTTCACATCTGGCTAGTTTACATTTTTAAAAGTAATTCAGATTATCTTTACTTGAATCTGAAAGTCATATTGTAAGTCTCCTGATAAAGCTTTCTTGATCTAGTCTCATATTGGGAGGAAGCTGGAATTTGTAATCTCCTCAAATATAGGCTGGAATATTAGGATTTAGATTAGACTTTAGGATTAGTGAATTCTCATTGTGGCTGTGGGGGATTAGATGTGTTAATTGGAGAGGTTGTGCATCTCTAACCTAGAAGGTATTTATATATAAAGTTAGCTTTTTGAGAGTATTTAAATTCAGACTTCCCAGGAGGGCTGTTGTGGACTAATAAGTGGCAAGTTGGAATAGCAGAACACAAGTAGAGAGTCTAGAAATCCTGGGTCATCCTAGCTCTGCCATTTTTTAGGTATATAATTTTGGGTAAGCCTCCTAGTTGGGGTTGTTTTTTTTTTTTTTTTTTTTTTTTTTCTGCAAGGCTTGTGAGATTTTGGTTCCTGAACCAGGGATAGAACCCAGGCTCTCAGCAGTGAAAATGTGGAGTGCTAACCACCAGGAAGGAAGGTTGATAGTCATGTCCAACTCTTTGCAACTTTATGGGCTCTTCTGTCCGTGGAATTTTCCAGGCAAGAATATTGGAGTGGGTTGCCATTTCCTATTCTAGGGGATCTTCCCTACCCAGGAATTGAACCCACATCTCTTATGTCTCCTGCACTGGCAGGCAGGTACTTTACCTCTGGTGTCACCTGGGAAGCTAACTAGACCACCAGGGAATTCCCAAGCCTGCTAATTTTTGAATTCCTATTTCTTGCACAGTAAAAACCAGTTTTTACAGTGGGCTCTAAGGTATTACATGCTCTGCCCTTCCCTGCTGCTGGTGCTCAGTCACGTCAGTCCCTTTTCTTTTTTGATCTCCTGTCATCCTTTCTTTTGCTCATGCCATCCCAGCCACATTGGCTTGTTCCTTAATACATCGTTCACACTCTTTATCTCAGGACCTTTGCACTAGTTACTCCTTCTAGTGGGAAGTATCTGTTTTTCCCACAGAGATAATACAAATGACAAAGAAAATACAAATACAAAGAAAAAGCTAATTTTCTTACTTTCTCCAGTTGAATCTTTGTTTAAATGTCACCTTGTCAATTTTTGAGTGAGACTTTATCCTACCTATGTTTAAAATTGCACCTTTAACTTCCACCCCTCACTCCTAATCCTTCTCTGTTTTTCAGTGTACAGCTTTCTGACATACTTAATTGTTACATTTATTGCTTATTGATTCCCCTGGTATGATGTAAAGTCTGCGAAGACTTGCATTTATTTTGATGTTTTGTTTAATGCCTAGTTCAGTATTTGGCATATAATTAGTACTCAATAACTATTTCTTTAAAAAAAAAAAATTTATTTGGCTGTGCTGGATCTTGGTTGCAGCACAAGGGAGCTTCAGTCTTAGTTGCGGCATGTGGGATCTAGTTCCCTGACCAAGGATTGAACCTGAGCGCCTTGGGCTACCAGGGAAGTCCCTCAATAACTATTTCTTAATCAAATAGGAACAATAATAACTTTTTCTTATCTGTTTGTTTATAACAAAGCTATGAAAGGTGGTAAGCATGATACAGGATCTCAAAATGTTTTTGAACTTTGAAGCATTCACTATACAAATAATGATGATAGAATGATTGCCTTCCCATTGAAATGGTAAATAACACTTGATTATGGAAAAAATCTTCATATATATTCACATATATTATCACATCTCCTAAACTCCAGTTCTCTTGTTTCCAGTTGTCCACTGTATGCTAGATGTAGCCATCTCTGTATTCCATTGCTACCTCAGACTAAACATTTTCATCACCTACTCCCCTTTTGTGATTCATTGAGTCATCGAAGCTAGAGATGTGAGCATTATTGTCAGTTCTATCTCTCTCACCCATTACTTTCCAAATATTTCTGAATCTATACCTTTTTTCTGTATTTCCATTGCTGCTGTTCAGGACTACAACAACTTTTATTTGGAATATTGCCATGATCTCTTATAGTTCTCTCTGTTTTTAGTCTTGCTCCCTTTTAAACCATCAGTCATACTCTCTTCAAAATAGTCTAATGGAGATCTGATTATTTGGTTTCCCCTTCTCAGAAGTATTCAGTAGTTTACAATCATTTAAAGGTACTCTGCATGATATCAAGGGCCCTTTATAAATCTTGACCTTTGTCTTTCTCTCCAGCTTTACCTTTTTCCTTTCACAGTTTATACATGAGCAAATACAGTTCTTTTAGTTACCAGATCAGCTTCCAAATTTCATCTCAAATGCTGCTCTCTCTGGGAACCCTTCCTTGACTTGCCCAAAGAGACTTAGATATACTTTCTTTTTTGATCTCATTCTAATTTGTATATATTGCATATCTCCCCCCAGTGGTCTGACAGCATTCTGAAATAAAGATATACCATGTCTTTTTACTATTGTTTCTCCAGTGCCTAGCATGGTGTCTGTCACTTATAAAATGTTTTAAAATAATGAATAATTCTGTGGACTGAGAAAATGCTGCATACATTTAGAAGATGCCCCATTTGTTATATTCTGGGGACAGAAGAACCCATTTGGTGTCTTCGTTCCATTTATCTGTGTGACCTTGGTTGAGTCACTTGAAGTCTCCCAAGCCATAGTTTTCTCAAATTAGAAATAATCAGTAGCTGTTTTATCTATTTCACTATGTCTCTTTGTCAGTCACATGAGATTACACATGTAAAAATGTTTTATAAACTGTAGAGCACTGTATATAGTTGTTAGTTATTATGTGCTGACACAAGCTGAGCTTTTCTCACAACTCATTTTTTCTTGTTTATATTGATGTAGGCCCTTTCATTTTATCATCGAAACCATAAATAACTCTTCTACAACTTGTGTTTTGTTCATGTCCTTTTTCATTAGTAGGCGTGACGTGTTCCTATACATTGTCTTAAATAGGGCAAGTTTAAAGGCTTTCTCAGTAGTCCAGTGGGTTAAAGAGGTTGTAAAGTCCTGGAAATTACTCTTCTCAAGGAGTACCTCAGTCATAGATTCTGTAGTTTTTTCTTCAGTTTTTTTTTTTTTAATGCATTTTTGTAACTTTTGAAACTTGAAGGGAATTTTAAAAATGTAAATATAAATTCATTTGTTGAGTACTTTCTTTGTATAAGGCTTTATGCTATTTTAATTTTAACAGTAACTCTGTGAGGGAGGTATTATAATTTTACAGATAAGAAAATTCCATTTTCAGGAAGGTTGTCGTTTTGCTGAAATCTCAAAAATTAATAAAAGTGGTGAATCCAGTATTTGAACAATTTTGCCTGACTGCAAAAGTTATCTTACTGTTCTCTTAACGCTTCTCATAGAGTTTTGTTTTGGCTTTGCAAAGACAAACCAAACTAGAAAATGATAGTTTTCCTAGTAGATCTTATATGAAAAAAGTTACATGATCAAATTAGGGTTTTGAAAAATTCTGGGTTAAGTTAAGGCAGATTTCTTTACAACATAAGATCCCAAAGCCTTGCATGTCTAAATATACATTTATATTAGGAGTGGTAAAAGAATGACTAAAGGATGCAAAGCTTCTGGAAATTATTTGACCATGAAGAGCATCTCTTTGAGAAGATAGTACTACACCTTGATAATCTGCTTTCTTGTGGTTCTTCCGTGGGTTGATTTTTTTTAAAAAGAGTTGTCACTCTCGAATGAGGGAATTAACTGCTTTTGTGTGCTAGTTTTCCGGAGAACTAGTATGGTGGTATTATGCTAGATGTTTTTTTAGAAACTTCACTGGTTTGGAGGCTGTAGTTTTTTCCCCCATGAAATCTTCAAAGGCAAATGGCACAGCTCATCCAACTTGGCTCTTACCTTCAATGAGTTCCCAGGAGGATAACTCTAACTGAGCTGCTGCCTCCACCTTCTTTCATCTTGCATGCTAGGAAACAGGAGAGTAAGGTTTCAGCTTTGTGTGTGAGCAGAATCCCTTGAGCCAGGAACAAGAAGCTCTTCCTTTCTGTAAGGATGGTAGTTTCACACTAAGAGATCTGTAAAGCCCACCGTTCTTTCTCTTCTGTGATGTATGCAGACAGACATGGGCATCAGAGGCAAGAAGGAACAATAGCTTTGATTTTTTTCAGTCATACTGGTCTTGAAATTAAAACTTTGGGGGATTTGTATTCTGTTGTTTAAAAGCATAAAGGTTACCTGAATGGTGTTCACCACTAAATAGGTTGAACTACCAGTGAAAAATGTTGAAAATATTTCCTTAATAGAATAACATATTTTGGAGGGAGGGACAGCTTCTAACCACTTTTTAACATATATTTGGCTGGATTGATGTGTTGCTATCAAAGAGATTGAAGGAGTTGGTCATATTTATTGCAACTGCCCGGGAGAGTGTGCCTGGAAGACCCTATATTAGATTTCTGTGGAAATTTGGTGTGAATAGCATGACACTCTTCCCATGTCGTACTGTCCATGAATAAATTGTGTTACTCTAATGCTGTTCTTTTCTCATTTTATAATTCACTTAGTAAAGAATGCTCACAGAAGTCTTTACCTGAGTGCACTGTGAATTTGAAAGTTTTATTTTCTTAGAACATTTTAAATCCAGATTATTTTCTGCCATGTGAATGGAAACTAGAATATGGGTTTCTTACTGCACTAAGAGCTTAAGTTTTCACTAGCCTGCATTTTTAACTCTTCACTTTGCGCATGGAAAGCTATTTCACAGTTGAGTTCTGTATAGTTCATTAACATTGCACTGAAAACTTTCAAGGAATTTGGTTGACTGGAAAAGGATCTTTTTACAGCTGTATTTACTTGAACAGAAACATCTTTTTATTTATTTATTCATTTATTTATGATTGTGCTGGGTCTTTCTCTAGTTGCAGCGAGTGGCAGCTACTCTTGTTGTGGAGCATGGCCTCTAGGCATCTGGGTTTCAGTAGTTGTGGCTCACAGGCTTAGTTGCTCCACAGAACATGGAATCTTGCCAGACCAGGGATCTAACCTGTGTCCCCTGCACTGGCAGGTGGACTCTTAACTACTGGATCCACAGTAAAGTCCCAGACAGAAACATCCTAAAAATAGCAAGTGCAACTTTGAAAAACCTGGAGGATTCAAAGGAATAAGATGTCTCTAGCTTAAATAGTGGTGTAAAAATTTGAGATCTAATGAATTACTGTACATAAAGGGGTACCACTTGTTATGAACTGTTTTGATTGTTGCGTTTTTAAAAGTATTTATTTAATTATTATTTTTGGCTGCGCTGGGTCTTTGTTACTGTGCACAGGCTTTCTCTAGTTGTGGCGAGCGTGGGCAGCTCTCTAGTGTAGTGCATGGGCTTCTCATTGCTGTGGCTTCTCTTGTTGCAGAGCACAGGCTCCAGGGCACACACAGTTAGTTCAGTAGTTGCTGTGCATGGGCTTAGTAGTTTTGGCAAACAGGCTTAGTTGCCCTGCGATATGTGGAATCTTCCCTGACCAGGGATTTAACCCATGTCTCCTGCACTGATTGGCAGATGGACCGCTAGGGAAGTCCTGATTGTTTCACTGATGCTACCAAAGCCTTGATGTATATCTGGAATTAAATCGTAGGTTCCCAGTTTTGTCAAAGACAGAGTGGTAGGTGTCCAAGAAAAGTATAACCAAGGTTGGAATCTGAGCGGTTTCTATTTCCAAATTAAACCTTTAGTCTGGCTGACTGAATACCTGATAATATTCACAGGAAGGGAGTGAAATACAGTATACTAGAGGGACTTTCTTGGTGGTCCAGTGGCTAAGAGTCTATGCTCGCAGGGCAGGGGGGCCCAGGTTCAGTCCTTGGTCAGGGAACTAGATTTCATATGCTGCAGCTAAAGAATCTGCGTGTTGCCACGAAGATTGATGATCCCGTTTGCCGCAGCTAAGACCCAGTGGAGCCAAATAAATAAATAAATTTGGCTGCACCAAGTCCTAGTTACAGCAGTTTGGATCTTTAGTTGCATCATGTGGAATCTAGTTTCCTGACCAGGGATCGAACCCAGGCCCCTGGCCTTGGGAGCCTTGAGTCTTAGCCACTGAACCACCAGGCAAGTCAAAGTAAATATTTTTTAAAAAGCAAAATGACAGTGTCTGTAGTTACGTCACTTCTGTGCTGTCTTCTAGATTCAGTTGGGTTAAGTGTGAAAAGGACCATATAAGGGGCATTTTTATGGTACAAAGAGGTATTAGAGGAGAACAGTGAGATTTTTACTTATTATTTTGTAGCTTTAAGAATTAGCTGAAGAAGCCTTTGGAAGTGATCGTTTTTTAAAGTTCATTATTATTGGAGTATAGTTGCTTTACTGGGAGTGATCATTTTAATTTTGTTATGGGGGCTGCTTACCATATCTATATGTTGCCTAGACTGCACATTAGTTTTTGCTGGTTGTTTAGAAAAGTTTTGTGCTCTCTCTCTTGTTAATCTTTCCGAGTCAACTATTCTCAGTGTTGTGCATAAGTATAATTGTGGTATCTGGATATCAGAAATTAGTCTAGTATTGGTGCTAATCTTGGGGTGTTGTTACATAATTAGTTGAAATCTCCTTCTGTGGTTACACTGGAATAACTTTCGGTCATTTTAAAAGATACAGTTCTACAGTTAGAAAGTTTTGGGTTCACATTTCTACTTTGCCACTTAACTAGTTGTTAGACCTTAAATTCACTTCTCGGTGCCTGGCGGATAGTAACTCTATACCTATTAAAAAATAATTGCCCATCATTCCTCAGCTTAGCACCTGGCAACCTCCATTCTACTTTCTTTATCTATAAATCTGAATACTCTAGTGTCTTCATATAAGTAGAATCATAAAATATTTGTCCTTTTGTGTCTAGCTTATTTAATTTTAGCATAATACCTTCAAGGTTCATCTATGTTGTAGCATGTGTCAGAATTTCATTCCTTTTTAAGGCTGAATAATATTCCCTAAGACCTTGATGCTGGGAGAGATTGAAGGCAAAAGGAAAAGGAGGCAGCAGAGGGTGAGATGGTTAGAGGAGCATCACTGACTCGGTGGACATGAATTTTAACAAACCCCAGGAGACAGTGGAGGACAGAGGAGCCTGGTGTGCTGCAGTCCACGCGATTGCAGAGTCTTGCATACGGCTTAAGTGAAAGTGAAGTCGCTCAATCGTATCCGACTCTTTGCGACCCCATGGACTGTAGCCCATCAGGCTCCTCCGTCCATGGGATTCTCCAGGCAAGAATACTGTAGTGGGTTGCCATTTCCTTCTCCAGGGCATCTTCCCGATCCAGGGATCGGACCCAGGTCTCCTGCATTGCAGGCAGACGTTTTAACCTCTGAGCCACCAGGGAAGCCGGCATACGACTTAGCAGCTGAACAATAGCAAGAACTGTCTTACTATTTTCTTCTGTGACTATTCATTCCCACCAGCAATATACCCATTTTTAAATTGGGTTGTTTTGTTGTCATTGAGTGATAGGAGTTCTTTTTACTGGATATTAATCCTGTATCAGATATATGATTTGCAAATACTTTCTTCCATTTTGTGAGTTTTTATTCAGTTGATAATGTCCTTTGGTGCACAAAATTTTGATGAGATCCAGTTTACTATTTGCGGTTTTTGGTGTCATATTCAATAAATCGTTATCATCTCTGTCATGAAGTTCTTTCCTCCTGTGTTTCCTTCTAAGAGTATTTCAATTTTAGTTCTTATTTTTAGATCTTCGATCCATTTTGAGTTAATTTTTGTATATGCTCCAAGGTAAGGGTCCAGTTTTTTTCTTTGGAATGTGGATATCCAGTTTTTCCAGCACCATTTGTTGAAAAGACAGTCGAGTCTCCACTAAATGGTCTTGATCTTTGTTGATAATCATTTGATCATATGTGCAAAGGTTTATTTTTGGAGTCTATATTCTGTTCCATTGGTTTGTATGTCTGTCTTTAGGCTTATACCATACTGTTTCAGTAACTGGGGCTTTGTAATAAATTTTGAAGTCAGTAAGTGTAAGTCCTCTGACTTGTCTTCATTTTCAAGATTGTTTTGGCTATTTGGGATCCCTTGAGATGACATATGAGTTTTAGGTTGTGTTTTTCTTTTCATATCCCTTTTTTATAGTGGGCCAAACAATGTAAAACTAAACTGAATGGGATTCTATTACTATAATATGGCAGCTGGTCCTTGTCATAGAAAATTTTAATTTCACCCAGCTCCTTGGATCACATATTTTTCTTTACAGTATTAGAAGCAGGGTTACTCTGGATAACTTTTGCTCTTATAAATGAATTTGCTGTGGTTGGAGCATTTTATTTATTGTTAAAAGTTTGGTTCAAATTTATTTTATTTTATTTATTTTTGGCTGCGCTGGATCTTTGTTGCTGCATGTGGGCTTTCTCTAGTTGCGGTGAGCAGGGGCTATTCTTTATTGAGGTGAACAGATTTCTCATTGTGGTGGTTTCTCTTGTGGCAGAGCACAGCCTCTAGGGTACACAGGCTGCAGTAGTCGTGGTATATGGCTTTAGTTGCCTGCGGCTTGTGGAATCTTCCTGGACCTCGGATCAAATCCGTGTCCCCTGCATTGGCAGGCGGATTTCTATCTACTGTGCTACCAGCGAAGTCCAGCGGTGGCTTTTCTTTTTGCGGAGCATATTTTCCAGGGCACTTGGGCTGAGCTTCAGTGGTTGCAGCTCACAGGCTCTAGAGTATGGGCTCTGTAGTTGTGGCACATGTGCTTAGTTGCCCCTCAGCATGTGGGATTTTTCCAGACTGGGGATAGAACTGTGTTCCATGAACTGGCAAGTGGATTCTTAACCATTGGACCACCAAAAAAGTCCTAAAAAAAAAAAAAATCAAGACTCACAGTGAGAAGTTTCTCATCACTTCTCACCTGCCTAGTTTTAAACATCATCATTGTTATTCCTTTTCTGTCATTTCAGAATTTTCTGTGTATATTCAAGCATATGTGAATTTCTTTTTAGTTTTTCTTTTTACACAAAAGATAGCTTTCTACGTCTTTTTTTCATTTAATAATATAGGAGATTCTTTTCAAATCTATATATAGAGAATTTGCTTATTCTTTAAATGAAAATTTTGAGGGTGAAAAATCTTTTCATGGATATCAAAACTTTGTCAGGAAAGAATATTCAAGTTTATGGCTGTGTACGTTTCCTGTTGTCTACAAGTCTTGCTCTTTAATAACTTTCATTGCTGCTATTCTCTTAGCATTGAATAAACATAATTTGAGTACCACTATGTTATTAAACTTAATTTAGGAGTGCTGATTACCTAGTTTATAAAGTCTGTTTAGTTTTTTCATCTGTGGTCTTAAGTCTCAAATTATATCAGAAAACCCAAGTCTCCAGTAAGTGATACAGGGTTATTTTTCTAGTTCCTAGAGTGTATAGACCCCAGGTAGTTTTTCTCTATCCTCGACTAGTTTGGTCTAGAAAAAATGACTGATAAAAGAGAAAAACTTGGATCTCTTTACCCATGTGTCAGCGCTCTGTTCACTTTGTAACCACTTAAATTTGCTGGTTGTGGGGAACTGAAAAAGCCTAGCTATTCATATATTCATATGAACATTCACAGGTGTTAGATATTTATATTGTATATCTACCATGTAAAAGACATACACATAAGTGTTGTATAGCAAGTAAAGATTAATTATAAAACTTCAGTCCTCAAGAAGATACATAGTCCAGAAGAGAAGACATGTATTAAAATAACTACAACATTAGATACAGTGTGTTTATAAATTAAGTAACCAACATATTAGGAAACAACATATCAACATCTTTTACAATTTGGTTCAGAGTGTGATTTCAGCTTATCAAACCCTGAAAATTCTACTTTCAAAAACCTCTCTTCTCCATCTATCTATATCTGTCCTAACTTGAGTTGTTTTAGTTTTAGCCATTGTAATTGCTTGCCCTTATCACCTTAGATATGGCTCTTTTGTTTTTGGCCTTGTCTTGTGGCTTGCTGCATCTTAGTTCCCAAGTCAGGGATTGAACTAAGGCTCATGGCAGTGAAAATGCCAAGTCCTAATCGCTGGACCACCAGGAAATTACCCTGGATAAGTTTTTTAATAATAACTAACATTACTGGGCTTTTTTATGTGCAAATACTGTTTTAAGCATTTCACATGAACTTGTTTAATCCTCACAGTACCTCCATTTTTACAATAAAAAAACTGAGGCACAAAGAGGTTAAGTGATTTCCCTAAGGTCACAGACCTAATAAATAAAAGAGCTGGGATACAGAATCAGGAAGTTTTGACTGTGGCTCAGCTTGTTTAGCATTATACCATACTATATGTATGCGTGTATTATGTACATGTTTATCGTTGTCTTGGTGATTGTACAGGATCTCATTGTATGGATATACTTTAGTTTGTACCCAGTCTATCCCCACTGAGGAATATTTAAGATGTTTCTAGTGTGTGAGTGTATTGTCATAACCAGGGTTCCAGTGAAACATCTTACATACATTTTAGTGTGTCTGTAGGTAAAATTTCTAGAAATACAATTATTGGACCAAAGGGCATGCACATTGAAAATTTTGTCAGATATTAAATTATCCTCCTGTAATTTGTACCAGTTTACATTCATACCAGCAGACTGTGAAAGTTTCTAAAACAGCTCAATTTAAATCTAAATTTGAGGAAACCAATGTGGTTGGATAGTGATGAGTACTGTCTTCAAGTGCCTCTGTATCTTGTTAGCATTTCTTTTCTTAAAAGCATATATTTCTGGATTTGATTATTGGCCATCTAACTGTAGCCAGTTGTTGGGAAGAGGAGTACACAGTTTGACAGAAAATTTTACTTGTTCGAAATGGCCTTCAATCAGTTGTCAAACATGGGACTTCCCTTCGGGTCCAGTGGTTAAGAATCTGCCTGCCAATGCAAAAGAACCCTGGTCCTCAGGGAATTCCTCAGGGAATTCGATCCCTGGTCCTCAAACTGAGATTCCATATGCCGCAGGGCAACTGCTGAGCCCGTACTCTAGCTGCAACTGTGGAGCTTACATGCCTTAACTACTGAGGCTGTGCTCTGCAACAAGAGAAGCTTCACTGCAATGAGGAGCCCACACACCACAGCCCATATGCTGCAGCAAAGACCTAGCACAGCCAAAAAATTTTTTTAAAAAAGAACAATTGTTAGTCTAAACCTTTTAAAAACTTTGGTAAGTTGATTTGTCACCATGATCTTTTAAGATCAGGACAGCCTCAATAAGAATGAGCATGTACAGTTCCCAGTTGACTGCTTTCATGGAAACTCCTTACTGGAGTCCCTGTTAGACTCCCAGTGGGCAGAGGCAGAGAGCCAAACACTGCTAAATCACTGTTTTCAGGGAATGGGGATGTTAAGACAAATAAGACCAAATGCTTTATACAACTCAGACTTCCTTTCTAACTAGTTTTCCTGCTCATTGGTAAATTATTTGTCTTCCTCATTCCCATTTCTCTGTTTTTAGAGTTAAGGTAATTTGTTTTATTCAGTAGATTTAAATTTTGTTTAGTGAACTTGGAACTTATTAGTTGGCCTTCATTTGCCCAGAGTAGGGTGTTACCTTTGGTGGTACCACGACCCCACATTCAGGGCCTACAGGCAGGAGTAAAATGAAGCAAACTGGTGTTCATACACATCCTAAGCGGGTGACAGGAAATCTGATTAATTCAATGGCATGCATGCTGAGTTGCTTCAGATTGACTCTTGGCGACCCTATAGACTGTAGCCTGCCAGGCTCCTGTGTCCATGGGATTCTCCAGATGTATTCAAAGTTACCATCTCCTTTGAAGTGGAAAGAGCATTGGAGACTGTTTCCATTAATTACTGGTGATGGTGATGTCTTGCTTCATTTCTACTCAGGAAATCTGTCATTTTATTTCCAAGGACTGAGTAATTGTCTTCTGGGCCTGTTAATATCTGTTCTATTAAGTTTTGGATTACTGTGATATTTCCTTCTGTTGACTGATGAAAGATTTAGATCCACTGCTGATCTTTGTCTTCCTTATTGCTTGACTCTGGTTTTTAGAAATGAAGAGGAAAAGAAACAGATCTCCAGATGTCTTATCATCAGTACTACCTGTTTATAGTGAAGTCTAAATGAAGACAACCATGAATGGGTCTCTAATATTAAAATGTTGAAAGCTTAACAGTTTTTATATTTGGGGCAAATTTTATTTTTAAAATTTTCTTTTATCTCTTAGCTTTATAAGAAATATTTTTATGAAAGAGGATTTCTCTTCCATTTACTAAAATTGATCACTTTTTCTTCACTTTCATATTTTGGATAAAATTAGGCTAGAGCCACTTTTGAGAATTTGCTTGGAAATAATATCAATAAAGAGAAAGTGTTAGTGTGCACTAGAGTAAACTCTGTAGAGAGGAGAATTTTGCCTTATTCACTATTGTAGCTCTTGCACCTAAACAGTGCCTGCCGTATAATATGTAATTAATTTGTTGAGTGGATAGGAAGTAGATAACTATATTGTGATACCTCATAGTTGGCATTCTTTGTACCATTTAAGATGAATAAGTTAACTAGTTACATGTGTCAACTTGGATAAATGTCAAGGACTTTCCTGGTGGTTCCCTGGCTAAGACTCTGCACTCCCAGTCAGGGGCCCAGGTTTGATCCCTGGTCGAGGAAGTAGATCCCACATGTTACGGCTTCCCAGGTGGCTCAGCGGTAAAGAATCTGCCTGCCAGTGCAAGAAACACAGGTTCGAGCCCTGGGCTGGAAAGTTGCCCTGGAGGAGGAACTGGCAGCCCACTTGCATGTCCTTGCCTGGAGAAGTCTGTGGGCAGGGGAGCCCGACGGGCCACAGGCCACGGGTCACAGAGGAGCAGACAGGCTGAGGGACCGAGCATGGACACACACCAGCTAAGATGAGTAGACTAGTTACCTGTATTAACCGGGCTAATATCAGAGGTACTTTTAAAGAAAAAATGAAGTTGCAAAGTGGTATACGTATGTATATGATATAATACCATAAAACTTAAAATTGAAAAATGATGCAATATTTTTTATATAAATATAGCTGCACACATAAAGCAAAAGTACTAAAAGAAAGAAAAAGGTCAGTGATAAACCAAACTCATTGTGGTGATTACTTTGGGGAAAGGAGGAGAAAAATAGGATTGGAATAGTTACTCAGAGAGCTTCAGTTTTATTTGTAGTATTATATCTGTTAAAATAGTTGATAAGTAAATGGTTGTTTGTTATATTATTCTCTACACTTTTGGTACAGTTGAAATGTGTAATGGTCAAATGAGAGGTTACAGATCAGAAGTCACCAGACGAAGGGCCAGTAGGCCAAATTCTGCTTGTTGCTTGTGTTTTGTCCAGCCCAGGAGCTAAGAATTATGATTGCTTCTTATAGTTTTAAATGATTGGAAAAAATGAAAAGAAGGGACTTCCCTGGTGGTCCAGTGGTTAAGAATCCTCCTGCCGAAGCAGGGGACAGCGTGTTCAGTCCCTGGTCGCAGACGATTCTACATGCTGTGGGGCAGCTGAGCCTGCGCGCCACAGAGTCCTAGAGCCTGTGCCCTGCAACAAGAGAAGCCCTATTTGCTGTAGCTAAGAAGAGCAGCAATGAAGACCAGTGCAGTCAAACAAAAAAAAATCGAAAGAAGGATATTTCATGATATTTCAATTTCATGTGAAAATTATACAAAATTCTGATTTTAGCATTCATAAATAATTTAATTGGAGATAACCACAGTCATTGTTTACGTATTGTCAGCGATTGCTTTCACACTGCTTTAATATCAAAGGTAATTGTCATAATAAAGATAAGACTCTCAAAGCCTAAAATATTTATCTGAGCCTCTACAGAAAAAGACCAATCTGTAGTATAAATGAATTCTAGTCCTAGAATAATGGTGATATAACTGAGCAGATGAGAAGTTATTTGGTGAATACTTGTAATACATTGGACGTAGTTTTTCCCAGATTGTGTTTTTTAAAAGAACATTTTAATCAAAAGTCAGAGAGATACTGACTTTCATGGAAGTTTAAAAGTGATTGCCCAATAGAATTTCATCTTGTTGAATAAGTCTAAATCTAATATAGATGCCCAGGTTGTTGGTGGAGGGAATCCTTTGTTGTTGTTTAGTCACTAAGTCCTGTCTGACTCTATTGTGACCACATGGACTGCAGCCCACCTCCTCTGTCCATGGGATTTCCCAGGCAAGAATGCTGGAATGAGTTGCCATTTCCTTCTCCATATTTGACAGAAAATACTAATAGCTCTGTGATTTGGGATTAGTGTTTTGGTAGTTTATTGTTTCTTATTAACAAACAATTTTCAGCAGAGCAGCAGCTTTTTTTTTTTTTTTTTTTTTGTTTTNTGCCATTCCCTTCTCCAATGCATGAAAGAGAAAAGTGAAAGTGAAGTCGCTCAGTCTGTCCGACTGTTAGCGACCCCATGGACTGCAGCCCACCAGGCTACTCCGTCCATTGGATTTCCAGGCAAGAGTACTGGGGTGGGGTGCCATTGCCTTCCCCGCGTGATGAAAGCTATTTCACAGTAATTCAGAGGCATTATTTTGCCTTTTTTCCTTTGTTGACATTTGCACTGATGATCCAGAAGCAGTGGTGAGTAAAACTGCTCTGATGCCTTAGTGTGATGAATCAACACAGTACTCTAGTAGTCATTCTTCATTGCCATGCAGTTTAAATTTGCCGATGTAAAAAAAACAAAATCTTGTTTCACTTAAGAAAGTTCTTGAAGCAGTAAAAATAAATTTTATTTAATCATGACTTTTCAGAACATGGGTTTCAAATATTTTGTGTGATTAAGTGAGAAATCCTTATAAAGCACTTTTGCTGCATATTGAGGTACAGTGTTTACCTCAAGGAATAGGACAATCAGGTTGCAAGCTACCCAGCTGCTTTCTTCATAGAACATTGTTTTTACTTGTTAATTGATCCAGGACTTCCCTGGTAGTCCANATCATGACTTTTCAGAACATGGGTTTCAAATATTTTGTGTGATTAAGTGAGAAATCCTTATAAAGCACTTTTGCTACATATTGAGGTACAGTGTTTACCTCAAGGAATAGGACAATCAGGTTGCAAGCTACCCAGCTGCTTTCTTCATAGAACATTGTTTTTACTTGTTAATTGATCCAGGACTTCCCTGGTAGTCCAGTGGTGAAAGCGTCTCCCAATGTAGGGGGCACGGGCTCAATCTCTGCTTAGGAAATTAAGATTCCCTGTGCCACATGGCATGGCCTAAAAAAGTTTTAAAAAAAGAAAAGAATAATCTGTGAACTATGGTCTTTAGATTTAGATTTTTGGCAGACATATTCTTGAAATTTTTCAAGGAAAGCACCTAACTATATTTGTGCCTCATGATAAAATTCAAGTAAAAATTAAACCATGAGTTTGACAGCTTCTAGGACTTAGATACTTTTCTGATGAGAGTGGTTGTGGTATGGACAAATGTGATTTAAAAAAAAATATATATATATATATAAAATAATGAACTATATTGACATTTGAAATTTACCTCTAGATGATCAGAATGACCTCTAGTGGACCAGAATTTTTCAGATGATCAATGCATGATATAAAAATACCTTGCTTGGGTAAAAGATCCATTCAGAGTATAAGACAGTGGATTTTAAAATAACAGTATGAAAAGTTTATTTATAAAATTTCAGATTTCATTTTGCAGCTAACCTTTAGAAACTGGTTGATTTTTTTTTTAATTGAAGTAAAATTCACTTAACTGAATTAACTATTTTAAGTTGTATACTTTGATCGTGTTTGGTGCATTCACAGTCTTGGAACCACTACCTAAGTCAAATTCCAGAACATTTTCATCACTCCAAAAGGAAACTTGTGCCCATTAAGCATTTGCTTCCCATTAGTATTAGTATAATGTTTTTGAGATTCATCCATGTTGTAGCATGTATCAGTACTTTATTCCTTTTTATGCCTGAATAATATCCACTGGAAATATACCACATTTTGCTTATCCATTTGTTCACAGTTGTGATTATTTCCACCTTTTTAGCTATAGTGAATAATGCTGTTGTAAACATTTTATGCTAGCTTTTGTTTGAATACCTGTTTTCAGTTCTTTACCTGTGAATGGAATTCCTGGGACAAATGTAATTCTGTTTTTGATAATCCTAACTTTTTGAGGAACTGCTAAACCATTTTCCAAAACAGATACCCCACTTTATATTCCTACTAGCAGTATACTAGGATTACACTTTCTCCACATTCTCACCAACATTTACTTTCAACTTTCTGATTATAGTCATCCAAATGTAATGTAATGTTAGTCACTCAGTAGTGTCCGACTCTTTGCGACTCCATGGACTGTAGCTGGCCAGGCTCCTCTGTCCATGGAATTCTCCAGGCAAGAGTGCTGGAGTGGGTGGCTGTTTCTTTCTCCAATAGTCCTTCTAGTAGGTATGAATTAGTATCTCATTGTGGTTTTGGTTTTCCTTTCTCTAATGACCAATGATGTTGAGCATCTTTTCATGTGCTTTTTGACCATCAGTGTATCTTTTAGATAAATCTCTATTCAAGTCCTTTGCCCATGTGTATTGAGCTTTGACTATATAAAAAATGAAGATATCCACAATTCTGACCAATTAAAAAAGAGTATTAGAGTATCCCTCATCAATATGAGGTGGTTCAGACAGTAAAGACTCTGCCATGCAGGAGACCTGGGTTTGATCCCTGGGTCAGGAAGATCCCCTAGAGAAGGGAATGGCAACCCACTCCAGTTTTCTTGCCTGGAGAATTCCCTGGACAGAGGAGCCTGGTTGGCTACAGTCCACGGGGTCCCAAAGAGTCAGACACAACTGAGTGACTAACACACACACACATCAGTATGAACTCATATGAGTTTTAATCTGTATTTATACTTATGCACATATATACAGATAAATATAGAAAAAGATACAGATGTGTGTTTATGTGTGCGTGTGTGTTATTTCCTTGTTCACCATAGCAGTGAGCACATTTGACATCAGTTCTTGGTTTCTGGATGGCAGTCTGAAATAAAAGGAACCAGAACTCCTTGGAGAAATGACTAAGGAAGAGAAAAAATTCACATGAGTCTGAAACATCATGTGGTACCAGAAAGTAATGAAATGCTTTAAAAAAAAAAAACAAAAACGAGGAGCCAACATGAAGGAACTGCCAGTGACTAAATCTGGGGACAATTTGAAGAATAAAATAAATAAATTTAATAATGGATTATAAACCATGGAATAAGATAAATGTGCACAAGTCCATATTGTGGTAAATAAATACTTGAATAAATGGGGAAATGAAGACAGCTGTTTATTACAGTAAAAATTCAGATTAACATATAAGAATTTTGGAAACATCTGGCAAGTACTAATAATTGTTGCAGGCAAGTATTATCTATAGATATTAAGATTAGTGGGTGGAAACTTGATGCAAAATGGAATTTAATGGAACCCCCTGGTATCTCCCATAATAACTTTTCAGTGGAGAGGACTGGCAGACACCACCTCAGTCAAGTGATTAAAGTTAACAACACCCATAGTTCAATATATCAGCACCACATATTTCCTGATATACTGAAAAGGCACACCACCACTTTTGTGACATTGCCAAAAATGCATAGCCTCAGTGTAATCATGTGAAAACATCACACAAATCCAAAGTGGAAGACATTTTACAAAAGAAACTGGCTAGTGCTCTTCAAAAATTTGAAAGTAAAGAAAGACTAATAAAGGACTTCCCTGGTCCAGTGGTTAAGAATCCACCTTGTAATGCAGGGGATGTGGGTTTGATCCCTGGCCAGGAAACTAAGATCCCCCGTGGCCTGGAGCAACTAAGCCCTCATGCCTCATCTAGAGAGCCTCTGTGCCACAATAGAGTCCATAGACCACAGTGGAAGATCCTACATGACGCAACAAAGATTCCATGTGCTGCAACTAAGACCTGATGGAGACAAATAAGCATTATTTAAGAAAAAAATACTGGTGAACTGTCACAGGTTGGAGGAGACCAAAGAGACATGACAACTAAATACTATGTGGGATTGTGGATTGTATCTTGGATCTGAAAAGGCTATATGAGTAGGAAAACTGATGAAATTTGCGTAAGGTAAATAAATACTTGAATAAATGGGGAAATGAGGGAAATTATAACGCTTACGAAATAGTATTGTATTAACACTGTTCATTTCCTGGTTTCAGAATGTTATACTATGGTTATAAAAGATGTTGGCACTGCAGTTATACTTTAATTAAAATTTAACTAATTTTAAAATATTTCAATTTTAATAATTTTTTAAAGGATATGAACATTAGGGAGAACAGAATGAAGAGTGTATAGGACTTCTCGAAACTATTATTGCAACTTTTCTCTAAGTTTAAAATCATTTCAGAGCTAAAAAAGTTTTTTAAATAATGAATTCATTAAAGACTTTTTAAAAAAATACCCTTCCTTTTCTAACTATGTATCTGTTTAAGACCAGATGTTTTTCTCCATATACTTCAGCTAAAACAATATATCGCAGCAGATTGAATGCAGCAACAGCTATAGGAATCCAGCTGTCTTTTAAGCCAGACATTAACAAGATTTGCAAAATTGTATAATAATGCCACTAGTATCACTAAATTGTTCTTTTTTGGGAGAAATAGTTATTTTATAATAAAAGTATATTATTTATATTAATGTGGAATGTGGGCTTATTTTTTAATAAATTGATAACTTTAAAAATTCTGTTTCAATTTCTAATATGATAACTATTGATATTATAGCCTACAAGCAAACTCTTTGGAGTTTTAATTTTTAAGAGTGTCCTTTTATATATATATATATTTATTTATTTATTTATTTGGCTGCGCCAGGCCTTAGTTGCCACAGCAGGATCTTGGATCTTCATTGTGACATATGGGACCTTTAGTTGCAACATGCAGACTCTTAGTTATGGCATGTAGGATCTAGTTCTCTGACCAGGGGTCAAACCCAGGCATTGGGAGCAGGAAGTCATAGCCACTGGACTACTGGGGAAGTCCCTAGGAGTGTCCTCTTAAAGGGATCCTGAGACCAAAAAAGTTTTAAAAACTGGGAGAATATGCCTAACGGTTGCAACAAAGATAAAAATGCAAGACCTCAAAGAAAATAGAAAGTATTTTTTACAATTCGAAACAAATTGTAATTTTGTAATTACACTTTGTAAAGCACTTTGTAATTTCCCAAAGTGATTGAGTCCTGATACTCTGTTGTTTCAGTGGTAATTCAGGAACTCAGGTTCTTTTATACTGATGTACCTGCTGATCTCTAGAACAATGATTCTCATACTGTAGTGTGCATCAGTTACCTGGAAGATTTGTTAAAGCATAAAAGAAAGTTCCTAGTCCCTGTCATCAGAGTTTCTGATTCATGGATATGGAATGGGGCTTGAGAGTTTGTATATCCAACAGATTCCCAAGAAATGTTGATAGCACTAGCAGGAGGATCAATTTCTAGGGTATTGTCCTTGTCTGCAGGCTTGAAACTGTGTGGCAGCCAATAGGAATGAGAAAAAACATGAACGAGTTTGCCTACTTTTTATAGTTATTAGGCTGAAAGTAGCACGTAACACTTTCTCTGTATTCCATTGGCAAGAATTTAGCCTAACAATCACCAATGGAACCTAGGAAATGCAGTGAGCCGAACATCTAGGGTAGCCAGTATTTCCATTACCGGAGGAGGAGGAGGAGGAGTCAATTTTGATGGGCAGTGAGCCACAGTATCAAGACATTGGAAGAATAAGTACTTGGATAGGATTAATTAACTCAGGAATATGTTTTATCAGATAAAGAACAGGAATTTATACTTAGAAGTGTGTCAGGGGAAGGACTAGGAGAGTAGTATATGCATATGTAAAAGTGAGGCTGTCTTTTGGAAGATTGGGGCAGAGTAACTTGGTTAGGTGGGCAGAGTAGAGGGGGCCAGGTAGTAAGTAATAGTGGAAAGTATATTCAAGAAGGCTTATCAGATTTAATAGAAAATAAATTGAAACAGCAGGAAACCAGCTGAGAAGCTGTTCTTTCCTGCTGTAAGGGTCATAAAGTCAAAGTGAAAGTGACTCTGTGACCCTATGGACTATACAGTCTTTGGAATTCTGCAGGCCAGAGTACTGGAGTGGGTAGCCTTTCCCTTCTCCAGAGGATCTTCCCAACCCAGGGATCGAACCCAGGTCTCCCGCATTGCAGGCGGATTCTTTACCAGCTGAACCATAAGGGAAGCCTGTAAGGGTCTTAAGGTTCTTCTTTATTGAAGATGCCCTATGTTGATATTTTCCCATTCTAAAATCATAGTCACAAAAATAATTTTAGGAGCTCTTGGTGCCCTGGTGTTGATTACCCATATATGTGTATCTGATCCATAACTTTCTCTAATATGACCCAAGGAGGTGAGTGAAAATGAAAAATGCAAAGCCAAAACTGAACTGATTACCTAGAATGAGGGTGGGTGGGATATTGTACAGAGGTTGAGGCTTCTTGCTCTAGAAATGGGAAGATGTTTATACAGAGAATAATCATCAGAAGTCTTCCAGCTAGTAAGAAGGCTGAACAATCCTGAAATAGTAGAAATGAATCAGTTCTGCTTAAGTTAGAACTGTATACCTCAGTCTCATCTGCTCCCTCTTCCCCTACCAGAACATCATGCAAATGAAGGGTCCAGTTATTCATTTAACAGATAATCATTGAGTGGTTTTGTTTAGTTTTGTCTTTTACATTCCAGGAAGTTATCTCAAAACTGAGGATAATAACAGTGAATAAAGTAGACAGATCCCTCACTCCATGGTATTTATTAGTTAATGGAGGAAGGAGAAAAGCAAAAATAAGCAAATGCATGCTGTATCAGAAAAACAAGATTTAGGTGAAAGGGTTAATGTGCCTTTGGTTTCAGTGTGGATCAATTTAAGTACGACTCAATGAGTACAGGTTTCTCATTGCATTGGCTTGGCTTGTTGCAGAGCACAGGCTCAAAGACACGCGAGTTTAAGTAGTTGCATCACACAGGCTCAGTAGTTGCAGTTCCCATGCTCTAGAGCACAGGCTTAATAATAGTTGTGGCACATGGGCTTACGCATGTGGATCTTCCTGAACTGGGGATCAAACCTGTGTCTCCTGCATTGGCAGGTGGATTCTTTACCACTGAGCCACCAGGGAAACCCAAGACAGATTCTGATTGTGTCATATATGTGAGTTTTGCATCTTTTATTTGGAGAGTAAGTCTTAACTCAGCAGAAAGTTGATAAAAGTGAATTATGGTTTCTTTGGATCTCAGCTTCTTTCTTTGCAGGCTTGGGGCTTTGTAACAGCTTTAATGATATTTGTGACAGTCCCTGGAAAAACCCAAATGAACATTTTGGTCAACTCACTAGTAATCTGCCAGTGTCTTCTATAGTTGGGTCACGTTAATTTCTAACCTATGATTGATAATATTGCTAGATATATTGTAGTATAAGCTATGCTGTGTTCTGTGTCCTGTGCAGAGATCAGGTGGTCTCTCTTGGTTCCCTGTTTTCTAAACCTCCTTTTAATGAGAAATAGTTAATAGAGGGGACTACCCTGGTGGTCCAGTGGCTTAGAATCTGTGCTCCCAATGCAGGGGGCCTGGGTTAAATCCCTGGTCAACTAAGACCTGCTGCAGACAAATGAATAAAAATAAATATTTAAAGAAAAAGAAATAGTTAATAGGGCTTAGATATTTACATTGATGCATACTCTTCTTAAGCCCTCGTCCACAACCTTTTCTATTCTATCAAGTGATGAATACCAGAGATCGTTATCTCCAGGATTATATGGAAGTGTCTAAGATGATCCAATAAAATGGTACATTAGAAGATAGCTTCCCTCTTTGTCGCATCTAACATACTCTATAGCCATTTTGTCTTTCTTTAGGGGTTTTACCCCCGTTTGAGGAATTTGTTTTGCAGTTTGGTTTGTATATGTTTAAGTTCCTTTAGGAAACGAAGGTGAGAGCTGCCATCCTAGGAAAGTGTCGAGTTAGTTGCTGGAAATGATTGGCTGTAGGAAGCATTAGATAGCTTTCAAGGAGCTTGGCTATCTGGTGTGCATCAGGGTAGTTTGGAGATGTGCAGTACAGAACCATTGCCCTGTGATCTTTGGCAGGGACGGGGAGCCTAATGGGCTGCCGTCTATGGGGTCGCATAGAGTCAGACACGACTGAAGTAACTTAGCAAGCAAGAAATAAAATTTCCGGTTTGGTGGAAGTCAAATTGCAGTTCATTCAGCTCACAATTGCAAGTAGTAGGCATGAGCCTATTAATCTCTGAAGCCCCATTGAGGTAGAATTAATTGTATGGTTATGTTTGCCCCTTTAAAGTACAAGAATTTTCATTAAGAGAAATTTGTTAGACTTAACTCTTTGTGGAATAAATATCTGGCTGGGTTACTACTTATAACATTCTCCCTTCTCTGACTAATTTAGTATACAGAGCTGTAAATATCCTTGAGGGATATTCTGGAGAAATTTTTGTGAAGCCACAAACATTTGTGAGACTCTCCTAGGGCTTACAGATCACTGCCATTGCCCTTTCATGACCACCCCCCAGCTCTTATTTCCTCAAAGTGCAAAAAAGTGGTTACCTTCACAGGCCACTGAATGAAAATATCTCTGGTTTTACTACTCTGTTACAGAGCTGTAAATATCCTTGAGGGATATTCTGGAGAAATTTTTGTGAAGCCACAAACATTTGTGAGACTCTCCTAGGGCTTACAGATCACTGCCATTGCCCTTTCATGACCACCCCCCAGCTCTTATTTCCTCAAAGTGCAAAAAAGTGGTTACCTTCACAGGCCACTGAATGAAAATATCTCTGGTTTTACTACTCTGATTATGGGAGTATGTATATGGTAAATAATTTGTGTGTGTGCACTACTGTTCTCATATGTTGTACCTATGGCGGAGTTTTAATAAAGCATTCGGACAGTAATTGAAGTAGAAGATTTATTAGGCAAAAACAGAACTATGTTCAGCAACATGGAACTGAATTTTATTCTTCATAGAAAGTTAAAAGCACATTGTAGTTCCATCCTGACCACTTGCCCAGTCCCCATCTCTTCGAGAGAGAGAGAAGCTTCATCGAAATTATTTCATCTGATTGATGATTGTCACTTATAATTTATTGCTGCTTCTGTCTCTTGTATTCCTTTGGAAAAGGTGTATGGATTCATTACATATTCTAATGTACCGTCTGTATATTATAAAGTCAAGCATGTATCTGCTGATACTTTTTAAATTGACTTGTCTTTATACTTAGAAATGTTTCTTACTAGTAGGCTTCCCTGGTGTCTCAGATGGTAAAGAATCTGCCTGCAGTGCAGGAGACCCATGTTCGATTCCTGGGTTGGGAAGATCCCCTGGAGAAGGAAATGACAACCCACCCCAGTATTCTTGCCTGGAGAATTCCATGGATTGCAGAGAGTTGGACACAGCTGAGCGACTATCACTCACACTCACCTATGGCAGACAGTAATTGAATAAGTCTTTACTGATAGAATGTTACAGGTGACCACCATCAATTAAAAAAAAAATTGACATGAGAGTTGAAAACCCACTTCCTTGGTGTGGTGATAGGTTTTAATCATGGCTCTCCTATATATTTGTAGGGTCGTCCCAGGTGGCTCAGTGGTAAAGAATCCACCTGCTAATGCAGGAGATGCAGGTTCAATCTGTGGGTCAGGAAGATTCCCTGAAGGAGGAAATGGCAACCCACTCCAATATTCTTGCCTGGAAAATTCCTTGGACAGAGGAGCCTGGTGGGCTGTGGTCCATGGGGTTGCAGAGTCAGACACGACTGAGCATGTGCACACG
Organism: Oreotragus oreotragus; assembly: GCA_006410675.1. Taxonomy (NCBI): domain Eukaryota; kingdom Metazoa; phylum Chordata; class Mammalia; order Artiodactyla; family Bovidae; genus Oreotragus; species Oreotragus oreotragus. Next base: position 265,424 of record SJYX01024388.1, on the reverse strand, counting down.
CTCCTGTGTATTATATGACTTTAGACAGGTATATTTAGCCTTTCTAAGCCTTTCATAGCATTAAGTATACCGACCTTTATCAGCAAAGTGATGTCTCTGCTTTTGAATACACTGTCTAGATTTGTCATAGCTTTTCTTCCAAGGAGCAGGTGTCTTTTAATTGCATGGCAGCAGTCATCATCCCCAATGGTTTTGGAACCTCAAAAGATAAAGTCTGTCACTGTTGCCATTTTTCCCCATCTGTTTGCCATGAAGTGATGGGACCAGGTGCCATGATATTGAGTTTTTTGAATGTTGAGTTTTAAGCCAGCTGTTTCACTCTCCTCTTTCACCTTCATTAAGAGGCTCTTTAGTTCCTGTTTGCTTTCTGCCATTGGGGTAGTGTCATCTCCATATCTGAGGTTATTGATATTTTTCCCAGCAATCTTGATTACAGCTTGCAATTTGTCCAGCCCAGCATTTCACATGATGTATGTACTCTGCATATAGTTAAATAGGCAGGGTGACAATATATAGCCTTGACATACTTCTTTACCAGTTTTGAACCAGTCCACTGTTCCATGTCCGGTTCTACCTGTTGCTTCTTGACCTGCATACAGGTTTCTCAGGAGGCAGGTATTCCCATCTCTTCAAGAATTTCCCATTCTATTCCTTTATTTAATTATATATTTCCTAGGTTACTTACTTGCCTGTTTCTATTATGAAAGTTTAGAACAATAATTCTTAAACTATATGGAGTGCCTAATAACCACCAGGAAAACATGATAAAATGTAGATTTCTTGGCTCCTCACTGAGAAATTCCAGATCATTACTTTAAAATGGGCTTGGGAGGATTTATTTTAAACACGTATCTAAAGTAATTCTGATACAGAGTTTAAAATGATACTTAGCAAAACATGGATATAAAGTAAAAGGAAAATGACAAAGTTAAAGTTACTGAGTTCCATCCATGAGTGACATATTGATCTACATTGCCCTTTATAGTGATACTTCTCCAAACCATCTGTGATGAAGGACCAACTTTTTGTTTGGTTTTCTAATATAGATACCATAGACCAATACTTTTGTAAATGTAATGAGATGAATTACTGGAAAAGAGATATCCAAATTCAAGCCCAGTATTTTTTATTGTTAGATTCAACAGGCATAAAATTACTCTGTCAAATTAAAATAAAAATTTCTAAATGCTTACTCTGAATTTCTATGCTTATCTTGTTGCAGAGTGGTAATAAACAGTTCATGGACCAGCACCAGTCTGTGGACCACAGTTTGAATAGCATTGCTCTTCAGAAAGTGAAGATGAGTTTGTGTTGAAACTGGCAAGCTAGAAACCTAGTCTCTTCTACAAATCCCAGGAAGCCTGATTTCTTCATCTATAAAACTGAGACAGTTTTACTACTCTGCCTGTCTTACAGAGATGTTGTCCTCATATAAAATGTAATGTGTGTAAGAGTATATTGCAGACTGAAAAAACTAATGTAAGTTATATTAATCATCAGCAGCATTTATTAAACATATTAATATATTGTATAGGGACTTTGTTTGCAACTAGAGAAATAGAGATATGGTACGGAGCTTACTGTTCAGTTATATCTTTGCCACATAAGTATAGCAGTATCCTGAGCTGATTAAATTCCAGCTTCACAAACGTTTTCCTAGACTTGTGCAGGCTTTTTCTGAACTCTAGTAGCTTTTTAATATTTTTTAAACATGTAACTTTGGAATGTTTCTTTGTAATACCTGAAATAAGAATTTTTGAAAGTATAACATATTTCTCTAATAGATTGAAAATATTTTGGTGGCAGGCCCTCTTTTGAGTTGAAGTTTCTTGTCCTCTTCTTGTATCTCTCCTTTGTTGTTAATCCTGGAACAGATTACCCCTTCTTCCGACTGGCTCCCAGTTTCAGACTTGCTGCCCAACACCATACTCTTCCTCTCCTCTGACTACCTTCTCTTCTGAGTATTTACAGGAGGTAGAGTTCCTTGAAACCAGACATTTTTTACTGCGTTTTATGAACAGATTAGGTGCAAGAGATAAGAAAATGAGTAATACATAAGGTTCCAGACCCCCTGGGAGCTCACAGTTTTTAAAGGGAAAAGGACAAGTAATTCAGTAATGAGACAGGTACTGACATGTTCAAAAATGGTTTGAGAACAGAGGGGGAGAAAAAACTGCCTAGGGGAACAGGGAAGTTTTCATAGATAGGACGACCATCTAATTTACCCTCCAGAATGACACTATTAAAGGTGAAAGGATCATTGTTACCATCAGGAGGGTACACCACGTGTAAATTGGGACTGTCCTGTGCAACCAAGACATATTGTCACCCTATTAATAAAAGAAATATCTGTGTAGTCTTAGAGTTGGAGGATTTACTAGGGAAGGAAAGTAGCGCACAGAAGAGCTCGGAAGAATGAAAGAATATGTAGTTGTGCCTAGCTCGTGAAATACTTAAGAGCAAAAATGGCAGATGATAAGGTTGCAGAGGTAAATTGGAACAAGATGATGTAGGGACCTGTGTGCTAGTGGATAATGGGGAGTCTTTGATATTAAAAATGGGATAATGAGACTGGATTCTTTTTTTTTTCTAAAGATCACTTAACTGGCTATATGGAAAATGAAAGCTGGGGATGAGGGACTTAGGTACTGAGACCATAAGATCTTTTCAAATATTTGCTGTAGATTAGGAGAGAAAAGATGATATTCTGAAATAAGGGATGGCAGGAAAGTTGGAAAGAGTGGAGAGACTCCAGAGATGTTTAGCTCTTTAGAGGGATTTAGATTTGTAGGGGAAAAGGCACTTGGCTTCTAGGACACCATGTTCCCCTGGTTTTCTTCCTACCTCACAGACCACTCCTCAGTCTTAGTTGCTAGATACTCTGCTCAGTTATAAATGTTGGAATACCCCCAAAGCTCAGCCCTGATACTTCCTCTCTTGTTTGCATTCACTTCTTCTCCTCCTCCTTTTTCTTTGTTTATTCATTTGAAACGTAGTTCCTTGATTAGGAATTGCACCCTGCCCCCTTGCACTGGGACTGTGGAGTTTTAACCACTGGACCACCAGGGAAGCCCCTGCATTCACTTCTTAAATGATTTTGTCTACCCCATGACTTGAAATTTTGTCTGTATGTTTATCACTCCTGAATTTGTATCTTCAGCCAAACATCTCCTCTTAACTCTAGACTTGTGTCTAATAGGCATTTCAGACTTAACATGTTAGAACTACATTTTTCATTTTTCCTCCAAACATATTGTTATTCACCATTTTCATAAAAAGCATCATCATTCATTGTGGTGATAACAGTGCAGGAGTAATGCTTGACTACTTCTTTTTCTCATTCTTCTCATCCAGTACACCAGCATTTCTCTTGGCTCTTTTTTCAAGATATGTCCTTGGTTTGGCCCTTGGATTACCTCTCCTGCCTCCTGTCCTGCCACTCTCCTTGGAGATGACATTTGATCGTTACCTTTTTACTGTTTCTGCCATATGCTAAGCACCATTCTGTCTCAAGCAGCATTCTTGCTTTTTTCTCTACCTGTTATATTCTCTTCCAGATACATGCAGAGCTCACTTCTTCACTTAACTTAGGATTTAGCGCAAATGTTACCTTTTTAGATACGACTTTCCCAATTCTGCTTTTAAGAATAGTCTCTTCCTCCCATCTGGCACTCCATCCCCTTTTCATGCTTAACTTTTTTCAGGAATCTTATATCTACTTTACCTATTCATGTTGTTAATTTGTTCATTGTTTCTTTTCCCCACTGGATTGAAGTCCATGAAGACAGAGACTTTGTTCAGTGTTGTATTCTCAATGCCTAGGAAAATACTACTAATAAATTTTAGGCACTTCATAAATATTGTATTTCATGGACTCTAAGATGCTGTTGATATTTGGTTTTAAATTGAAGTGTAGATGATTTACATTCTTGTGATTCTGGTATACAGCAGAGTGATTCAATTATACATAAAAATGTATTTTTTTCATATACTATTCCATTATAGTTTATTACAGGATACTGAATATAATTCCCTGTGCTATACAATAGTACCTTCTTTATCTATTTTATATATAATAGTTTGTATCTGCTAATCCCAAGCTCCTAATCTATCCTTCCCTTGCTCCCTTCCCCTTTGTTAACCATGTTTGTTTTCTGTGTCTGGGAGTCTGTTTCTGTTTTGTAAATTAAGTTCACTTGTGCCATACATTAGAATCGACATATAAGTGATATCATATGGCATTTGTGTTTTTCTGTCTGACTTAGTACGAGAAGCGCTAGGTCCATCCTTGTTGCTGCAAATGTGAAGATGCCATTGATTTATGTATCAATAGTTTATAAACCAATAAGAAAGAAGAAATACTGTCACTTGTCAAATGCTGTTGGTTATAAGATACACCCTGATACCAGAGGTTAAAATAGAGAAAAAATATGCATATTAGACTCTAAGAAAAAAATTACTTGTTTGAATGAGTGAAGTAGGAAGGAGTCATCTCACATGACTTTGGAGTTTCTAACTTAATTTAAAAAATGGTATCTATTATAAAATAATAAAGAGAAAAAAGAGAAAGAATAAGGTTGACAGAGGAAAGGATTCCTCCTCACATTTGTGTAACTTGTGTGGCAGAAGCAAGAAGAATCTTGCAAGAAGGGGGAAGAAACCAGCTATCTAGTTTGAAACCTAGAGTCTATCCTTGAAGTCATCCACATTTTAACACTCTTATTACTAGGTCACTTTTTCTCTGAGGGTAAACACATCTCCAGATTTCTCAATTACTGTATGATCCTTGAATTAATCCTCAAATTGCTTGTATTTCTTACTACTGTGTACATACTAGATGCTTCAGAACAATTTGATTTGAAGAGAATCTTCACTTGATCCCTTCATTGAGTTGGAGGTTTTCATTTCCTCAACTTTTTTTCTGTGTTGTTGGATTGTCTCGCTTGGAGATAAATATCTGGGCTTCTCTGGTGGCTCAGACCTGAAGAATCCACCTGCAGTGTGGGTGATCTGAGTTTGATCCCTGGGTTGGGAAGATCCCCTGGAGGAGAGCATGGCCACCCACTCAAGTATTCTTGCCTGGAGAATCCCCATGGACAGAGGAGCCTGGCAGGCTACAGTCCATGGGGTCACAAAGAGTCAGACACGACTGAGTGATTCAACACAGCAACACATTATCTGCAGGTGAACAGGTCTTGGTAGACCTGTGGCTGATGTCTCCCAGTGGTAGAACGCAAACCAGGATTTGCACTCTTTTAAAATGTAAGAACAGATGATAGTTTCTGCACTTTCTGTTTATAATTTTCATAAGGACTTGTTTACTAGGATGCCACATTCTGAACGCCATAGCATTCTGTAGTCTGAGCTCTCCCTATATCGCTCTTTTCTTCCTTTTTACCACTCCACTTTTGAACCTGAATAGATGAATATAGTAGGCTTGATGACTAGTCTTTACGTATTTTATTAATATGCAGCTAGTTTTATTAAGTGTGTACAGTTGAAAAGGGAATCTTTGTTCTAAGAACACAAAGACAAGGCAAGCCAGAGCTATGTATATATTTTTAAGTTCTATTTATAAAAAGTTACAAAGCAGATAAATGCCAGGCTGGATGAAGCACAAGCTGGAATCAGGATTTCCAGGAGAAATATCAATAACCTCAGATATGCAGATGATACCACCCTTATGCCAGAAAGCAAAGAGGAACTAAAGAGCCTCTTGATGAAAGTTAAAGAGGAGAATGAAAAAGCTGGCTTAAAACTCAGCATTCAAAAAACCGAGATCATGGCATCCGGCCCCATCACTTCATGGAAAATAGATAGGGAAACAATGGAAATAGTGACAAACTTTATTTTCTTGGGCTCCAAAATCACTGTGGATGGTGACTGCAGCCATGAAATTAAAAGATGCTTGCTCCTTGGAAGAAAGCTTTGACCAACATAGACAGCACATTCAAAAGCAGAAACATTGCATTGCCAACAAAGGTCCGTCTAGTCAAAGCTATGGTTTTTCCAATAGTCATTTATGGATATGAGAGTTGGACCATAAGGAAGGTTGAGTGTTGAAGAACTGATGCTTTTGAACTGTGGTGTTGGAGAAGACTCTTGAGAATTCCTTAGACTGCAGGGAGATCAAACCATTAAATTCTAAAGGAAATCAGTCCTGAATATTCATTGGAAGGACAATGCTGAAGCTGAAGCTCCAATACTTTGGCCACCTGATGTGAAGAATTGACTTATTGAAAAAGACCCTGATGCTGGGAAAGATTGAAGGCAGGAGGAGAAGGGGACGACAGAGGAAAAGATAGTTGGATGGCATCACCAACTCGATGGACGTGAGTTTGAGCAAGCTTCGGGAGCTGGTGATGGATAGGGAGGCCTGGCATGCTGCAGTCCGTGGAGTCGCAAAGAGTAGGACACGACTGCGTGACTGAACAGAACTGATAAAACATACTGTTTATTCTTTTTTAAATATACAAGCAAGAAGTGAGGAGTCCAGATTTCTCATCTGATGTGTCTGTCTTTTTTTAGCTGCACCAGGTGTTAGTTGCCTGTGGGATCTTTTGTTGTGGCACTTGGACTTTCTAGCTGCAGTGCATGAGCTTCAGCAGTTGTGGCACATGGGCTTTCTAGCTGTGGTGCGTGGGCTTAGTTGCTCTCCTGCATATGGGGGTCTTAGTTCCCAGACCAGGGATCAAACCTAGGTCCCCCTACATTGCAAGGTGGATTCTTAACCCCTGGACCACCAGGGAAGTCCTATAACTACTATCTTGAGTCAACAATTAATGTTTTGCCATATTTGCTTTATTGATAGGTAACATGCATATTTTTGCTCAGTCATTTCAAAGTAAGTTTTAGACTTTACCTCTAAATATTGGGTTGGCCAAAAAAGTTTTTATTGATATTTCCGTAAGATGTAGGAAGAACCTGAACGAACATTTTGGCCCACCTGATACTGAAGATTACAGTGTTAGAATAATGCCCCCTCCCCCAAGGTGTCCACATCCTCATCCCCAGAATGATTGAATTTCAGTTTCTTGGCAAAGGGGAGTCAAGACAGCAGATGGAATTAAGGTTGTTAATAAGCTCACCTTAAAGTATGGATATTATTCTGGATTATCTGGGTGGGCTCAGTGTAATTACAGAGGTTCTTAAAAATGGAAAATTTTAGGCAAAAGAAAGAATTATGGCAACAGGAGGAGTGGGCCCAACATTGATGGCTTTGAAGATGGAGAAGTGGCCATGAGCCAGGAAAAGCAGGTGGTCAGCTAGAAAAGGCAAGAAAATAGATGCTGCTCTAGAAATTCCAGGAGGAATATAAGAAGCCTTGCTGATGACTTGAATTTGGTCCAGTGAGACCCATTTTAGACTTTGGACTTCCAGACTGTAGGATAATAAATTTTTACTGTTCAGGGACTTCCTGGTGATCCAGTAATTGAGCATCTGCCTTGCTATGCAGGGATGCAGGTTGCATCCCTGGTCTGGTAACTAAGATCCCACGTGTCACAGAGCAGCTGAGTCCATGCACCACAACTATGGAGCCTGCATGCCGTAACTAGGGAGTCTGTACACCATAATGAAGCATCCGGCGTGAGACAACGAAGACCCCTTAGTGTGCTGCAACTAAGACCCAACACAGCCAAACAAGTAAATAAATATTTTAAAAATGAATTTGTACTGTTTAAGTCACTTGACAGTGAAGTCCCTCAGTCATGTCTGTCTGTCTGTAGCCTACCAGGCTCCTCTGTCCATGGGATTTTCCAAGCAATAGTCCTGGAGTGCATTGCCATATGCCTTCTCCAGGGGATCTTCCCAACCCAGGGCTTGAACCTGGGTCTCCCACATTGTAGACAAACGCTTTACCATCTGAGCCACCAGGGAAGCCTGGTGAAGTTTAAGTCACTTAGTGTGTGGTAATTTACTGTAACAGCCATAGAAAACTAATATAGTTGCTTCTCCAAACAAGGACAATTTTCTGTTCAACCATAGTATAATTATCACACCTAACAAGATTAATAGTAATTCCCTAATACTATCTAATGCCCAGTCTACTTGGAGTTTCCCCAGTTGTTCCTTAGAATATCTTTTGTAGATTTTCTTTTTAAACCAAGATCTAATCAAATATCATACCTTGTATTCGGTATGTCTCTAAGTGTCTCTCAGTCTAGAATAGTTGGCAGCCCTCTCCTCCTCCACATTTTTAATGTCAGCTTTTGAAGAAACCGGACTAGCTGATTTGCAGCATGTTCTACATTGTAGATTTGTCAGATTGTGTCTGTATGGTATCATGTAGCTTGTTCTTTGATTCTTTGTATGTCCTGTAAACTGGACTTCAATGTAATGTTTATATGTTTTTGGAAAAATACTAAGAGGCACATAATATCTGATTGTTTCACTATTTACACTGCCAGTTTAGATGCATGGGTTAAGGTGACAGCGAGATCTCTCTGTTGGTAAAGCTGTGTTTTTCTCTTTGCAGTTAGTAGTCTTTGGTCTTGTTTTGTTTATTATAAGCTGGGAAGCCTTTCTGCTCTGAGCCTAGTTATTATGAAAATAAAGTTAAAATTTTCAGACCATCATTTTTGACTCCGGAATACGGCACACCATGTTACTAAAACTGTTTGCAGTTTCATTACTAAACACCACCTACTGATGTTGGGGAAAATAAACTTTTTTTTTTAAACACATAACCTGAACTGAAAGAAGTAACAAGAATTCTCAGGGACCACAAAAATAAAAGGGAACTAAAAATGAGCAGTGTGTATGTGACTTAATGCTGTGGCAATTCTGGGGCGCTTTTCTAGTTTCAGTAACCGAAAGACTTGCTTTTTTTTTCCACCCGCACTGTGCGGCATGCAGAAATCTTAGTTCCCCAACCAGGGATTGAACCCAGGCCCCCTACAGTGGAAGTGTGGAGTCTGAACCACTGGACCACCAGGGAAGTCCCTAAAAGACTTGGTCTTAATGCTCACAAGGGGTCTAAGAGACAACATTTTAGGCCTGTACAGAACAGAAGTAGAGGTGAGAATCCCGTATGAAAGCCAGGATCCTTAAAGGCACATGTTCAGGGAAAGGAGGTGACCATAACAAATGCCATCCCCTAGTTCAAAGAAACAAAAATTTTCTGTCTCAGCCTAGTCTTTGACTAGAGGTGGGTGGAAATCTCCCCTGAAAATTTAAGTATGAACCAAACTCATATGAGTTTAAATTATTTTTGTCTGAGATCGCTAAGCTGAGAAATAAATACAAAAAACTATTCAGAACACTTTATATATCCTTGCAGTAGCTGGCAGAAGCACATGAAAACTACTCTGTAGGAACAGGTCCACAATCCAAACCATACAGGATTCTTACAGATAAAGTCCTAGTGAAGACAGGCTGCTCTTTAAAAAAATAACAAAAAGCACAAGAAAACAATTCATTTACAATGAACAAAAGTCACAGATACAACAGGCAGCAGCAGGAACTGAAAACTTCAGATAATAGAGCCATTGACTATGTAAAATAAATGTATTTAAACTATTAAATACAGAGATTTGAGAAGAAAAAATGCTTTGGAAGAGACAGATTTGAAAAAAAAGAACTAACTAGAATATCTTAAGAAGTGAAGATTGTGGTCTTCTATTCAGCAGGTATTTATCTAGTACATATTATGGGCCAGGCACTGAATAAAATAGGAAGAAAAACTGTTCCATGGAGCTTATAGTTTAGTGGGTGAGAAACAGACCAACATATATAAGCCTAATATGCCAGGTAGTCATAATTACCAAGAAGAAGAATAAAACTTTTTAAGGACGAAAGGTGATAATTGTTTTTGTTGTTGTTTGTTTTCCCTAGTAGATGTATTAGGGAAAATCTTTCTGAGATTGAAGCAAATAAGGGAGCAAGCCACATGGCTAACAGGAGAGAACAGGGAGACTAAAGAGACTAAACAGACTGGAAAGGGAGCAGTGGGAGGGTATTGGAAGATGTAAAGTCAAAAGATAGTGGGCCAAGTTATGCAGGGCCTTATAGGCTATGATAGACTTGCAGTGCTCTTCTGGTTACTGTTGCTGTGTATATAGCAAATTAGTTACCCTAAGCTTAGTAACCTAAGACAGCTGTTTCATTATGCTTTTGGATTTTGTGGGTCAGGAATTCATTCAGATTCGGCACAGCCCTGATGGCTTGTTTCTGCTTTACGGTGTCTGGGGCTGCAGCTGGAAAGCTGCAAAAGTGGGGAAGAGGTATTAGTTGGGGGCCGGAATCATCAGAAGGCTCATTGACTTACATGTCGGGTGCCTGGGCTAAGATGACTTGAAGAATAGTCCTGCCAACTGAAGTGTCTGCATGTGACCTCTCCCTGAGGCTCTGCCTCTTCACACCATGGCAGCCTCAGGGAAGTTCTCAGAAAGCAGTTCAGATCTCCGGACTGCAGCGTTCCAGAGAATAGAACAAAACCTGCATTGCTTTTTGACCCAGAGGCAGGTCACCCAGCATCACTTCTGCTATATTCTACAGATGGAAACAGTCATGAACCCACCTAGATTCACGAGAAGGGAACATAGATCCCCATCACCACCACCTCTTGATGTGAGGACTTTCAAAGAATTTGGGGAGACAGTGTTTGTGAACCACCACAGATGCCATTAAAGCAAAGATAGGATACCACTTAAATTTTAGAAAGAGCACTCTGATTTCTCTATGGAACATAGACTGAGAAGGGCAGAAGCAGAGGTTTAAAAATTGCAATAGTCTGAGCAGGAGATGCCAATAGCTTGGACTAGAATAATAACATGAAAGTGGTGATAAGCGGTTGATTTTGAAATATATCTAAAAAGGAGTGCTTACAGAATTTATGGATGGAATGCATGTAGGATGTGAGAGGAACAAAGAATGACTGCATAGAGTTTCATATGAGCAGTTGGTTAAATGGTGGTGTCATTCACTGAGGAGGGAAACACTAGGGGAAGAGAAAGTTTTTATCTTGAGAGTTCATTAATTCAGTTTTGGACATAAGTTCATAAAATGCCTGTTAGGCACCCAAATGAAGAGATCATTTAGGCAGTTGAATATATATAAAAGAATTTTTAGAGGGTAAGGTCTAGGAATATAAATTTGAGAATTAGCATATAGGTGTTTTTTTAAGCTATAGGAATATATGAGATTATGTAGGGTAGGGAGTGAGTGCAGATAGAAGAAAGGCACACAATTGAACGCAAGGGCATGCATAGAGTTAGAACTAAGAATATGAGCAAATACTAGTGAAGGAGAGCAATAGGAAATGATCATGAAGGCAAACAGATGTGTAATTCCTGGGCAGCCTAGTGGTTAGGATTCCAGGCTTTGACTGCTGTGTCATGAGCTCAGTCCCTGATTGGGGAACTGAGATCCCTCAAGGCCAAAAAAGAAAAAGACAGAGAGATGGCAACAGGTATGTGAAAAGGTGTTCAGCATCATTAATCATGAGGGAAATAACAAAACCACAGTGAGATATTATCTCACACTTTTTATAATGGCTGTTATCAAAAAGACAAGAAATCAGTATTGGTGAGGATGGGAAATGGGAATCCTCTGCACTGTTGGTGGTAAATTGGTGCAGTCATTTGGAAAAACAGTATGGAGGTTTCTAAAAAAAAAAAAATTGAAACTAGAGCTACTGTCTCATCCAGCAGTTCCACTTCTGGGTATTTATCTAAAGGAAACAAAAATACTAATTTGAAAAGATAATGCACCCTCATGGTTTTTGCAGTATTGTTTGCAATAGTGAAGACATGGAAGCAACCTGAGTGTCCATCAGTGTATGAATAGGTAAAATGTTATATGTGTATGTACACACACACACATACACACACAAAATGGAATTATTAGCCGTAAAAAAGGAAATCTTGCCATTTGTGACAACATGGATGGACCTTGTGGGCATTATCTAAGTGAAGTAAGTCAAGAGAGAAAAAGATAAATATTGTATAATCTCACTGATATGTTGAATCTAAACAAAACAAAAACACCAACTCTTGGGTGCAGAGGACAGATTGGTGGTTGCCCGGTGGGGTGGGAGGAATGAAACAAAAAATGAAGGGAGGGGATCAAAAGCTACAAACTTCCAATTATAAAATAAGTCATGGAGATGTGACATATAGCATGGTGACTGTAGTTAATAATACTTTTTCTAAAAATTGAAGTATAATTGATTCATAACACTGTTTCAGATGTAATGCAAACTAATTCAGATTATTTTCCTTTATAGTTTATTATATGATATTGAATATAATTCCTGAACTACACAGTAAATCCTTGTTGCTTACCTACTTTATGTATAACAGAACTATGTATGTAGTTTTCTTCTGGCTATAATTAGAAGAACTTTTAAGAAAAATTGTATTTACTTACTTTTGGCTGCACTGGGTCTTTGTTGCTACACGAGGGCTTGCTCTGGTTGCTGTGAGCTTGGGCCACTGTGGTCGCGGTGTGAGGGCGTCTCACTGCGGTGACGTCTCTTGTTGCGGGGCACAGGCTCTAGAGTGCCTGGGTTCATTAGTTGTGGTGTGTGGGCTCAGTAGTTGGCAGCTCGCAGGCTCCTGAGCTGGGGCTCGGTGGCTGTGGCTCACAGGATTAGTTGCCCCAAGGCATGTGGAGGATCCCTAGACTAGGGATCAAACCCATGTCCCCTGCGTTGGCAGCTGGATTCTTTACCACTGGATGACCAGGAAGTCCTAGTGGAACTTTTATGATACAAATAAATATAAATTGTAAAGGAGAAGATTGATAAAGGAAATTTTAAAAGACTGAAAAAGTCTTTATCTCATCTTTGTTTTTAAAAGATACTTTTTGACAGGTATGGTGTTTTAGATTGTCGGATAACTTTTTCTTTCAGTATTTTAAAGATGTTGCTGTGTTCTCTTTTGCATTGTTTCCATCAAGAAATCTGATGTTACCCTTGTCTTTACATGTAAGCATATCTTTTCCCCCTCTCACTTTGGCTGCTTTCAAGATTTTGTAGTAGTTCTTTCTTTCTGTTTTTTGGCTACACTGGGTCTTCGTTTCTGTGCGCAGGCTTCTCATTGTCGTGGCTTCTCTTATTGCAGTGCGTAGACGCTAATTGTGCAGGTTTTAGGTGTTGCCATGTGGGGATTTAGTTGCCCCAAGGTATGTGGAATCTTCCTGGAACCGGAATTTAACTTGTGTCCTCTACATTGGCAAATTCTTAACCACTGGACCACCAGGGAAGTCTATAGTAGTTTTGAGCAATTTGATTATGATATCCCTTGGTGTGGTTTTTTTTTCCCCCCCGATGTTTCTCATGTTTGGGGTTTGTTGAGGTTCTTGGATTTGTAGACCTATAGTTTTCATCATTTATTCATTTGGCCATTATTTCTTCATATTTTTTTTTCTATCCGCTTCATCTCTCTCCAGTCTTTGAGAGACTCCAGTTATCTGTATACCTGGCTGCTTCAAGTTGTCCTCTAGTCCCCTGAGACTTCTATTTTTTAAATTTTTTCTCTTTGTTTAATTTTGAATAATTTTTATTTCTATGTCTTCTGATTCGCTAGTCTTTTTTTTCCGTTAATAATCGAATCTGCTCTTATTATCATCCCTTGTGTTTTTAAACATCTTTATTGAGATATATTTCACATACCATAAGATTCACCCATTTATATACAGTTCAATGGTTTTAGTATAGTCAGAGTTGTGCAAATGTTACCACAGTCTAAGATTAGAACATTTTCATCACTCCAAACAGAACACGCCTACCCCTTAGCAGTCATTCTCTATTTTGCCCCTCTCCTCAGCTCTAGGCAACCACTGGCTACTTTGTTTCCATAGATCTGCCTTTTCATGTAAATGGAATCATACAATACAGGGCCTTTTGTGACTGACATCCTTTACTTAGGATAGTGTTTTCAGGGTTCATCTATGTTGTAACATGTATCAGCACTTCATTCCTTTTTACAGCTATTATACGGTGTTTATACAATGACTGTATATCATTGTATGAATATACCACATTTCATTTATCTGTTTATCACTTAATGGACGTTTGGGTTGTTTCAACTTTTCAGCTATTATGAATAATGCTGCTGTGAGCACTTGTGTACAGATTTTTGCGTAGAGATGTTTTTGGTTCTCCTAGCAGTGGAATTGCTGTGTTATATGCTAACTCTGTGTTTAACTTTGTGAGGAACTGCCAAGCCATTTCCCAAAGTGACTGTATCATTTTACATTTCTACCAGCAGTGTGTGAAGATTCTACCCTCTCCACATGCCCAGTACTTCACCTGTCTTTTTTATGATAGCCATCTTCCTGCAGCTCTTAACTTCTATGGTACTTTGTCCTTTTTAAAATGTAGCTGTCTTTGTCTCACTATACCCTTACACCCTCATCTCCATCTCTTCAACTCAAGAGTCTGCCTGGCTCTCATTTCCCATCCCTGCATCGTGTCCTAGAAATGCTCCTGTGGCAGTAAACGAGTTATAGAGCTTATTTCATTTGTTTCCTGTCCCTCTGGGATCACTGTCCTTGGTAGCCTCATGTCTAGTGTCTTGAAGACTGTTTCAGGTGTTTTTTGTAGAGGTTTTTTGTTTCAGATGAGCAGGCATATCCGGTCTGTGTTACACCATCTTGACTAGAAGTGGAAATCACAGCATTGGTTTTAACATCAACAGATTGATGCCTAAATGCTGAACTGGAGAGAGGATTACTAAATCAAATATTTTTTGCTGTGGAATTCTACACAGCAGTTAAATGAACTAGAGCTTCATATATTTACTTCGATAAATTTTAAATATTAAAAAATTAAGCATTAAAAAAGCAAAATGAAAAAGGATACATATAAGAGCTACTTTTAAAATTACACAAACTAAGGAATTCCCTGGTGGTCCAGTGGTTAGGACCCCACCCTTCCACTTAAGAGGACCTGGATTTGATTCCTCGTCAGGGAACTAAGATCCTTAACAAATAAAATATACAAACTATACTATATATTTTCCCTGGTGGCTCAGAGGCTAAAGCGTCTGCCTACAATGCGAGAGACCTGGGTTTGATTCCTGGGCAAAGAAGATCCCCTGGAGAAGGAAATGGCAGCCCACTCCAGTACTCTTGCCTGGAAAATCCCATGGACTGAGAAACCTGGTAGGCTACAGTCCATGGGGTCGCGAAGGGTCGGACACGACTGAGCGACTTCACTTTCACTTTCTTTCATATATGTAATAGAATGATAACAGATCCCTTACAATGGCTTTCTGAGGAGGGAGGAAGGGAGGGTAGAATGGTTTGGTGGGAAAGTTACACAGGGCGCTTCGACTGTATCTATAATGTTTGCATGCATGCTAAGTCACTGCAATCATGTCTGACTCTTCCTGACCCCATGGACTTTAGTCTGCCAGCCTCCTCTGTCCATGGGATTCCCTAGGCAAGAATACTGGAGGGGGTTGCCATTTCCTCCTCCATATCCCTTCTCCAGGGGATCTTCCCGACCCAGGAATTCAACCAAGGTCTCCTGCATTGCCTTTGGATTCTTTACCAACTGAGCTATCAGAGAAGCCCAATCTATAATATTTAGTTCACTAAAAATAACTTTAATGTGATTAAAGTAGGGAATATATATTCAGGGCCTTATATATTGCCTACTAAATAGCAGTTGACTCAGTAGATATTAATTCGTTTTGCTCACCTCTATCCCTCCATCCTCTTCCATCTCAGGATCTTCTAAAAGTCTTCACTGCAGACCTGTATTTTGATTTGGGGGTAACAGTGAGTTGAAAACTTGACAAGCATGACTCTAAAGCTGTGTCACCATCTGGCCTTAGGTTTTTGCAACAGTTAGCAATGAATTTAAAACTGGACATTTTTCTGCTGTAATTGTTGGACACAGGTACTCTCCTTTCATTTGTTGACATGTCATGCTTTCCTAATTTTCCCTTAGCTCTCTTAGTTTCCTCTGACCAACCAATCCTTAAATGTAGGTATTGCCCAAGGCTCTTTCCTTGGCTCTTCCTCCGACTGTATATTAAGTTTCATTCATTCCCATACATTTCAGTTATCTTCTTTATCTGTTCAAATATTTATCTCCAGCTCTGGCCTGAACTCTGGTGCTCTTGTTTGTGTATCCTATATTCACTTGTTTATTGGATATCTCCACCTTGATTTCATTTCAGCATTTCTGACAGAGCTGTCTATCCATTTGGATATTTTCGGTTTTCAGTTCAATTCAGTCGCTCAGTCGTGTCTGACTCTTTGCGACCCCATGAGTCGCAGCACGCCAGGCCNTCCTATATTCACTTGTTTATTGGATATCTCCACCTTGATTTCATTTCAGCATTTCTGACAGAGCTGTCTATCCATTTGGATATTTTCGGTTTTCAGTTCAATTCAGTCGCTCAGTCGTGTCTGACTCTTTGCGACCCCATGAGTCGCAGCACGCCAGGCCTCTTTGTCCATCAGAAAATCCAGTTCATACTGGCTTAAACATTAAAGGAATTTATTGGTCTGTGTAACAGGACTAGCTTCAGAGTAGTTTGCTTTGGTGACACAGCTATGTAATTAGCTCTCCTCTCAGTGTTCTGCAGTGCACAGCATCTGCTTTATCTGCAAACTGCCTTCCCTCATGACCAAGATGGCTGCCAGTAGCAACATGCCGGCACTACCTATTTTCTCATTTGGGGCTTCCCTGGTGGCTCAGAAGGTAAAGAATCCTCCTGCAATGCAGGAGACCCAGGTTCAATCCCTGTGTTGGGAACATCCCTTAGACAAGGGAATGGCTAAATTTTCTCATTGAGAGGAAGGTAATAGAATTGATAGAACTTAGTGACTTAGATTTAAGAGTCTGGAAAAGTTAAGGATGATTTCCAGACTTCTAGCTTTTGCCTCTGGATGAATTGAATTCGGTATGAGGAAGAAAAAGCAGGATATAGCAAATGCAGAGATAATGAGTTCTTGTAACATTTAAGTACTTTAGTTACATACACATCTGTCTCCTGTCAGAATGAAATTGTTAAAGACAGTAACCTGGTCTTTTTTTCACCTTTACTTCCAGTACCTAACCCAGAACTTGGCACATTGTATATATTTAATGTCTGGGGGGATGGATGGGTTGGATGCATGTGCAAATGCATGAATCCACAACACCGCTTCTTAAGATTATTTTGCTCTGAGCAGGGAGAGGTACTGTATAATAGATTTTTTTCTTGACAGGGTGGGGAGGAATAGCTGTAAAATATATAATAGTTTTTTGTTTTTTGTTTTTTTTTTTAGTATTTTTTAGTGTGGATGATTTTGTTTTCAGTTTTACTTATTTATATTTGACTGTGCCGGGTCTTTGTTGCTGTGTGGGCTTTTCTCTAGTTGTGGAGAGCAGGGGCTACACTCTAGTTGCAGTGCCCATGGCATGTGGGATCTTCCCAGACCAGGGATCAAACCCATGTCTCCTGCATTGGCAGGCAGATTCTTTACCATTGAGCCACCAGGGAAGCCCTATAATAGATGTTTGAAGTGAGCTAGACATGCATTGTAATTCTAGATTCACTGTCTAAACCTTTGCAGTCTTAGGATACTTGATTTGACACTTTTTCACCACTAAAGTAGAGATAATACCACTTAGTAACTTGTTGAGGAGATTTAAATAAGGAAGCATGATAAAGTGTCTAGTAACATGTTTGGCTTTTAAGTAGGTACTTAAGAATTATTATTTGAAACCTGGAAAAAGCAGAAAAGTTTAATTAGGTGTTAAAAGACAACATACAACATTTCATTTTACAGAATTTTTGTTTTTCTTTTTGAAGAGGAATTTATGTGTGACCAGCTTAACATTGGCGCAGGAAATGGCAATCCACTCCATTATTCATGCCTGGAGAACCCCATGGACAAAGGAGCCTGGTGGGCTACAGTCCATGGGGTTGCACGACTGAAGCAACTTAGCACTAACTCAGCTTACATTACATATTATTTTTACAGCTTTATTCGTGTATAAGTGTATGATTCAGCAGTTTATTTTAAAATAAATGTACAGAGTTCTGTGGCTATAACTACAATCTAGCTTTAGAACATTTTCATCACCCTGAAAATATGACTCGTGGCCTTTTTTAATCTGTTTCTACTAAATTGGATTTTTTTTCCTTGTTGTGGCAAGCTATACATAACATAAAATTTACTGTTTTAACTTTTTTTTAATATTTATTATTATCTATTTAATTTATTTATTTGACTGCACCAGTGTTAGTAGTGGCATGTGGGATCTAGTTCCCTGACCAGTATCAGACCTGAGCCCCCTGCATTGCGAGCACAGAGTCTTAGCCTCTGGACCTCAGGGAAGTCCCTAGTTTAACCATTTTTAAATGTTGAACTCAGTTTTTATTACTTTCACAGCGTTGTGCAGCCATCACTGCTGTCCATTTAAGAACTTTTTCTTCATCCCAGAGACACTGTTCCCATTAAATAGTAACTCCTCACTACCTTCTCTCCACCCCAAGTCACTGATAGCATAGCCTCTATTCTGCTTTATCTCCGTGAATATGCCTTGCTGAATCACTTCAGTCATGTCTGACTCTTCTCGACCCTCTGGGCTGTAGCCCACCAGGTTCCTCTTATCCATGGGATTCTCCAGGGAAGAATACTGGAGTGGGTTGCCATGTCCCTCCTCCAGGGGTAATATGCCTTACGTAACTCATATAAGTGGAACCGTAAAATACTTGTCCTTCTCTATCTGGCTGACTTCATTTCGTCTGGTTGTTTTAAAGAGTCATCCATATCTCATTGGATTTTGAGGCAGGTATGGCTGTGAGTACAATAAAGTTGGGTCAGTAAAGTCAAGAGTGGGCAAGGAAGATTTAACAGAGTTGTCAAGCCATCTATTGGGAAAGATCACTTACCTCGGACATTCAAATGTCTGGTTCTGGTTTCTCACAACTTGCAGGGTACTCATTTATATCATTATAACAAAGGGGAAATTATTTGAACTGATTTAGTTATTTGTATAACCATCAGTTGAAGAAGCTGAGCTAATGATGGAATCCCAATTTCCAACCAGCACCAGGTGGTTGAATTTTGTCATTTTGTCATTCCCTCAGTGCTCATAAATACAGTTTATCTCAAAACAGTATGCTGTATTAACACACGTTCGTGTATTTTGCTGTGTACTTTTTTCACCTAGGTGTATAATTAGTTGATTTTTTACCTTTTGCAATTCCTCATGGTATTCTCAATCATACTCACACTATGCAGTGTTGATCAGGTTACTCAGGACATTGTTACTGTGGAATTAGGGCTTAACTTTTTGGTGTTCATTCAACTTTCCAGTCAGTCCATCTGGGGGTATTTTTCTGAAGAGGTAAACCACTTGAGAAATAACACATGTCAAAATAAATCTTTGGGGAACCTGCAGCTAATGAGTGTTTCTATATGCTATAATATGTTTCATATCTGAAGCTGTTTAAAGAAAATTAAGAAGATATGGAGAAATTGGAGCCCTTGTACTCTGCTGATGTTAATGTGAAATGGTGCAGCCACTTTGGAAAAACAGCCTAATAATTCTTCAAAATGTTAAAAAGAGAGTTACCATAGGACCCAGCAATTCTACTTGTTGGTATACATTCAAGAGAATCGAAGACATGTCAGTACAGAAACGTGTGTACAGAAGTTCATAACAGTATTCATAATAGTAAAAAGTAGGGGACTTCCCTAGTGAGCCAGTGGTTAAGACTCTGTGCTTCCACCACGGGGGGTATGAGTTCTGTCTCTGGTCAGGGAATTAGGATCCTGCATGCTGCACAGGGCGGCCAAGAAAATTAAAACATGGAGGAAAGACCCAAATGTCTATCAATTGATAAATGAATAAACAAAATATATATCCATACAATGAAATATCATTAGACCATAAAAAATAGGAAGCAATGATATATGCTACCTGAATGAACCTTAAAAACATAATGGTAAGTGAAAGAAGTCAATTAGACTACATTTTGTATAATTCCATTTATATAAAAGTCCAAAATAGGCAAATTTAGAGATAAATTCAATTAGTGAGAGATAGAGGTAAAGGGGGGAGAGAGTGACTGCTAATGGGTATGGGTTTTTTTTTTAAGGAGGAGATAATGAAAATATTCTAATACTGATTGTGGTGATCATTGCACAACTCTGTGGGTATACTAAAAACCACTTAATTATACACTTTAAATAGGTGAACTGTATGAAATGTGAATTATATCTCAACAAGGCTGTTCTTTGAAAAAGAGAGAGTTAAGAAACATTACTTGAAAATTCAGAGGTCTGAGTTCTGACTTCTCTCTGTTCTCCAAAAGTTCTATTTCCTTTTGTTGGAAATTCTTTTGTTGGTTGCTCTTTTTCCTTATTATAATTAGAAGAGTTATATTTTACTCTGCACTACAGGAAGGAAGATGCTGCAAGCACATACATACTTTTCTTTGTAAGAGCACCAATTAACATTGGTAATCTGCTCTATCCTACTACTTGAGTCTGTGAATTATCAAGCTGAATCTTGTATCTTATGTGTGAAAGTTATATCCTGAGGGCATAGAAATTAAATTTTACTGAACGCTTTTCTGAGTACCCACTCTTACAGATGAAAGTTGAGATTTGGGGAGGTAAAGTCACTTGTCAAATATCCGACCTGTAAAAGTAAACAGCAGTTAAAACCTGTGTTTTGATGCCTCAAAAGATTTTCTTTCCAGTGACACATTGCTGTTTCCTACCAGCAAGGTAACCCTGGATTTACAGGTGTTGGAGAAATTTTGCAGCTAGATTTTGTTAGTGTAACAAATCAAAATGAGAAGGAAAAATGATAATTAGCTTGCCTGTAATTTTGCTCTGAGAGTAAAGAACATAGTACCTTTTATCTTCCTACGTGCCTGAGTTCTTTGCTGAACAAAGTATCTTAAGATACTGAATCTGTATAGAATTGAGGGCAGATAACAGTGGGCCCTTCTGACCCTTGCTGTATCCAGACAACTGAGGATTCCTGTTAGATGGCCTTTGTCTAATTAATCTTTCTCATATTTCTCCATCAGTAAGATAGGCCAGTTAAAGATGCATGGGTGACCTGAGGAACCTCCCATTCATAAAAGAGTCTTTTCTGGGAGAAGAATTTGGCATGAGAGTTAAAACCAAAGCATCTGACTTTGAGCATGCATATACAAAAGGCCAGTCACAAAAGGATGTTGACTTTTCTGAGAGATGTAGGTTCTTAATGGATTATCTCAGTGAGTATGGTCTTTGGTTTCAGAATCTGCACAGTAAGAACCTCGATGACTGGAAGGTATTTGGAGGTTTACTTTCACTGCTGAGCTTGAGATGATACCTCCTTTAATACAGATCATCTAGGAAGTTAAAAGGTAGAACGTTAGCTCAGTTAACTTTGACCTTCCATTTATATGCCTGTGATTCTTCTTTCCTTGTGGACTGTTTAAGGGACTTTATTCTGATTGCACTCGAATGTTTCTTTCCATAGGATGGATAGAATGACAGAGGATGCTCTTCGCCTGAATCTGTTGAAGCGGAGCTTGGACCCAGCTGATGAACGAGATGATGTCCTGGCTAAACGACTCAAAATGGAAGGGCATGAGGCCATGGAACGTCTGAAAATGTTGGCACTGCTCAAACGAAAGGATTTGGCAAATCTTGAGGTGCCACATGAGTTACCCACTAAACAAGATGGCAGTGGAGTCAAGGGCTATGAAGAGAAGCTTAATGGGAATCTGAGGCCTCATGGAGACAACAGGACTGCTGGAAGGCCAGGCAAAGAAAACATCAATGATGAACCTGTAGATATGAGTGCCAGACGGAGGTATGGCTTGATTCAACTGCCTCCATAGTTAAGGTCTTCTCATAAACTAAGCCTATGAAAACGAATGAATTCCAATGAGAGGAAGGGGTTTTTCTTCCTAAAGCTTCTTGAATGAAGGTGCCATCTAGCTTGACAGTGAATTCCTCTTATTTCCAAATGAAAATAAGTGTCTCTAAAAATTATTATCCTTAAGATAAAGTAGCCGTTGCTGGATCAAGGAGGCAGTAAGAGTTGGTACCCCAACTAGAAGTGAGTTAATATACTTTGACTCTAATTTTAGGCCGTTTTAAGAGGCAAAACCAGTCATTTCTTCAGATCATCCCAGGAGTTTTGGAATCTGTTTATTATGGATACCCAAGTTTTATTACCTCAAAGAGGATGGGCCTCTCTTTTCTTGTGTGTTCTGTCTTCTTCATGTGCTAGTCATCTGCATTTTTTACTTCACTTGTGCCACATTCCCCAAACCCCAAACATGCATACACATTCCCATTCACTTACACAAGCACACTCACGCTTGTGCTCTCTCTCACATACACGTATCAAGAAAGAAGAAAAAAATGGCTATAAGCTCATTTAGGTTTCTTTCTCTACCTTTTCTTGTTAACTTTTAGTATTGTCCCAGAGTTATTTTTTTTTAAATCACACCCAATAGGGGAACAATATTCTTGGTAATAGCATTAAAAACCCTTAGGAAATGTCAGAAAAGTTCTGTAGAGGTTGTGGAAGAAGAGAAAAAATTTTGGAGCAATATGTAGTATCAGCAAAGTATTTTAGACTAATCCTTAGACCTTTTTAGGAAAAAAGAAAAGTGGAGGAATGAGATAATGCACCTGAACAATCCACTTGCCCCGTAATCACCTTAACCCTCTGGAGCAAATGACTAATCCTCCTTCACTGGGGTCAATGAAGAGGAGAAATGTTAGGTGGATTCCTTACATCCAAATTTGGAACTGAAAATGTATTTTTCATAGAAACATTGTTACACATTTTGGTAGGATCTCAGTGGTGTTGGAATTGTACTATATCACAGATAAATTCTGTTGAAAGAGTACCCTGAAAACTCTCACATTGTATTTAATTTTATTAGAGGATTGAACTTTTGAAACTTGATTCTTTGGAAACTAGGAACTGTTCTTAATGTTCTCCAGGAGAAGAGGCTTGATGTAAACCATCTAGATCCCCATTCTGCATGAGAAAAATAGGCCCTGTCAGCCCGGTCGCTCTTCTTCCCTTTTACCAGACCAGATACACTGACAGCTATTTCCACTTAGCCTCAAGCTTTTTGTAAGAAGAAATAAGATTGATAGATTGCTCAGCATGGAGAACAATGGTTTCTTTGATGTGAATAAAAGGAGGAGGGACTTTAAAAGCAGAAAGAAGGCAGGGCTCTTGACATGATAGCCATATCATAATTGCCTAAATATCTTTTTTTTTTTTTTTGCCATCAATTGTGCAAGTTATGGTATCCATGAAATAAGATATGCATGAAACCAGCACTGCTTAGGTTTTGGAATACTATCGAGACATGGCAGTTCTGGTTTTGTTTTTATTATCTGGATAAAGATTTTATAGTTTTATAGTTTCTGGGAATCTGCCAGTCTGAGTTACAAAGTGATAGCAGCAGCACGTCTGGCTTTCAATAATATCTAATTGGTAGGGTTTCATACTTAAGACGGAGAAAGAGATGGCACCCCACTCCAGTACTCTTGCCTGGAAAATCCCATGGACGGAGGAGCCTGGTGGGCTACAGTCCATGGGGTTGCAGAGAGTCAGGCACAACTGAGCGACTTCACTTTCACTTTTCACTTTCATGCATTGGAGAAGGAAATGGCAACCCACTCCAGTGTTCTTGGCTGGAGAATCCCAGAGACGGGGGAGCCTGGTGGACTGCTGTCTATGGGGTCGCACAGAGTCGGACACGACTGAAGCGACTTAGCAGCAGCAGCATACTAAAGAACAGCAAGTATTGTAAATCATATGTATATGTTTGGGAAAGTAGCAAAATAACTTCTATCCCCAGAAAAGTTTAATAAAAAGCCAGAGTTCCAGGTCAAAAGTAAAAAAAAAAAAAAAAATGAGGAATGAAATTTGACTTGGGCTTTTCCTTACCTGTGCTATCCATATAATATGAGTCAGTTATATTTGGGAATAAAATATCATTTAGGGTTTTCTCAGCTACAACCTCCTAATAAGTGTCGCTCAATTCCAAAATCTCCATACTATAATGTCTCTGCTTGTTCTGTTGCTGGATAGTCCTTAAGTAATAGGTGCCACTCATTTGAGCAAGGAAGAATTCCTTAGGTTAGAAATAATTTGTGAGGTATATATCCAGCCAGGCCAGGATGGAAAGAGCTTCTGACTGTTGATGTAAACATTGGGGAATCATGTAGAAGAAAGAGAAATCTACCAGACCTCAAAGTTGTTTACTCATGTTAGGGATGGGGGTGGAGCATGAAGGAATATAGAAACGATAAATAAAAATGCAGTATGTTTAGGCCTGACCATTACTCCAGGAACTGGAGGTTAGAGTATAAAAGGTTCTTTTCTCCTTTTAGTGACTTCTTTTTTCTGTAATCCTACATTTTTAGCTTGTGTCTGTGACCAGTACTTATAAAGTGATACAGGCAAATTTAGTAATTCACAAGATAGTTGTTATTATCACTGTCTTCCTAATTTATTTCCTCAGCTAAGCTTGCTTGTTTTATTAACCTCAGTTTTACCCTGTTGAGGAATTGAATGCCTATCCCAACCATCCAAGGTGCCTTGTTCAAAAGGCATCCGAGTCCCAATGGCATCTGAGACAAGAACCCCTGAGAAATGGTCAAGAGGCTCTCAGGACTAAAGATCTGTAGTTATAAAAGGTTTGAGTTACAAGTTTAAGTAAGACCTAAGAATACATTGTTTTAGACCTACATACTCCTGACTACACTGTTGATTTCGAAAAAGTGGTCAGTGAAGATATCTGAGTTAAGAAATCAAGAGAGTATAGGATATGGTCATTGACTTGGGAACCTCAGGCAGTTAGAATTTGCAGGATTCTTGTTATGTAGGTGTTAAAAACTGAGTGCCATTTTTTATTTTAGAGGGACAAGGTGCTTTTAAGATTAGCCCCAGAAAGATCGAAACTAGAGTTGTCTAATAACTAGAATTGGCCATAGGGCATAGCCAATGTGAAAGGTTTAGATTTCAGAGTCATTTCTAGATAGTTTTTTTCCTGAGGGAAGATGGTAAGTAGAACTTGCAAGTAGGTACAAGACCCATACATTTAATTGTTTCAATCCTCTAGAAGGCTGTAGACATTATACTTAGCACTGTCCATTCTCTCAAGCCACTGTACAGCAGTACCTTCTTTTGGCCTCAACCCATGACAGGATAGACTTCACTGGAGTTGCCACATAACCTCCTTTCTTGTAAATCTTCAGGTAGCCAGGATCATGCTCTTAGCAGTATCATCATACGGATATAATGCCCCCTAGCAGCGTGTCCTTTGTACCTGGGGTGGACAAGTAGGCTCTACTGCCTTTGGCTTTCTTCCCCTGTCAGGCTAACCATTTCTTTCTTGAACCTCAAGACGACCCCAAAAGAGACTGAGATATAAGGAAAGCACTTGGAATTTTTATTAAAATTGGTATGATAAAAACACTTATCTCTTACTTTCATTCCTAAAGCCATTCAGTGTCTTCGTGTCTGGATCCTCTGTAAGGAATTTAGATGGGAAAAGTTCTTTTGCTGTGGTTTTGTCAACACTTCCGTTTTGGTTTCTTCTTTATCCTTTGATTTGGATGTCTCCATCTTCCCTGGGTGAATCAGAACAGACTTAAGTTTCCTTGGATATTCTTTGTTCAGTGTAGAAAAGTTTTCTTAACTTTTCTATGAACTTTGTTGGAAATGCCTTAATTTTTCCTTTTCTTGTCCAGTGAACCAGACCGAGGAAGGCTAACCCCCTCCCCAGACATCATTGTTTTGTCTGATAATGAGGCTTCCAGCCCCCGTTCCAGCTCCCGAATGGAAGAAAGACTCAAAGCAGCCAACCTAGAGATGTTTAAGGTAAAAAAGAGATTGCTTTCATCATTTCTTGCTTCTGCTATTCTTTTTAATTCCCTGAGAGTCCCATTTCTGAGTTTTTTTTAGTGTTTACTTTTTTGGATCTAAATAACTACAAGTGGAGAAGAAAGTTTGAAAAAGTGTAATTTATCTTTGGAAAATGAAAACTTCATAATTCAGATCATATAAACTCAACTCTTAGCTAGAAATAGCTTCTATACTGTATCCTGGGTCTCCGAACATGGAGGAATTCCTAAGTTTTTATGTATTTCTAGAGGAAACACGGGTTTAAAAGATTAAGGAACATTATTTTCAAGGAAAGCAATATCTCCCTTTGGCCATTTTTCTGCCAGGAATCTGGTTAGCATTTATATATGATCTCTTCTTTCATTCTGTAAGCTATTTTTTAATGCCTAATGAATACCAGGCACTGTGCCAGACTATGTGCTAGGAACACAAAGGTAACAATTCCATTGTACCTGTGCTTCTTGTGGAAGATGAAGGTTTTCGACCTAAAACAATAGATCATCTTGCAGGAATGGACTCTGAGTGACTGCTGCTATAGCTGATAGTCTCCATGTTTCCTCAGGGGAAAGGCATTGAAGAACGGCAGCAACTCATCAAGCAGCTGAGAGATGAGCTGCGATTGGAAGAAGCCCGACTGGTGCTTTTAAAGAAACTGAGACAGAGTCAGCTACAGAAAGAGAACGTGGTCCAGAAGGTACTGTGCCCAAGAAATAAAGGACTAGCAGAAAGCAAAGAAAAACTGAGAATGGGCTACCCCAGGTAGCAGGGCGGCTCATTCTTCTCTGGTCCCCTGGGTTTTAGTCTCTAGGAATAGTGTTATTTTTTTATTTGGGGCCTTAATCAAGAAAACTGTGGTTCTGTTTTTTCATTTTCCCTTCTGGTCAACAGGAGCTTCAGACTGACAAGGAGTTTTGAAATTCTAGAAGTGTACAGATTTCTACCTCTGATTACTAGCCTTTTCCACTGTCTCATTTTCTCCTCTCTCCCAGACTCCAGTTGTACAGAATGCAGCATCTATTGTCCAGCCATCTCCTGCCCATGTGGGACAGCAAGGCCTGTCCAAGCTTCCCTCCCGGCCTGGGGCCCAAGGGGTTGAACAGAATTTGAGAACATTACAGGTATGTTACCCATAGTGTGATCTCAGTTTCAGGGAACTCTGTTATCCTATCTCAATTTCGGGGCTTTTGTGAAGATCACAGAAAGAACCTGGCCTTGATAGACATGTCATTATTATCGATAGTCCTGTTGGTCCTTAATGGCATGATTTAGTCTGCAGTAGAAGGATGAATAACTGATCTTTCCACTGTAGTCTTTCTACTTCTTAGCCCTTTTCCATAGAGGGTTAAGATAGTTTATACCAAAAAAGCCAGGTAATTCCTAAATACTAATCAAGTTTTACAGTGATTGCAGATTTATCCCATAGATCATTAGACAGAATTACCAAGTCTGACTATATTTCTACTTAGCTATATATTATAGACAGTGTTTTCTGTTTGGCATTTGTGAGGCATTTTGCCACCTATGACTGTATCTTTTCACACTTCAGGGTCACAGTGTCATCCGTTCAGCGACCAATACCACCCTCCCACACATGTTAATGTCTCAACGTGTGATTGCACCAAACCCAGCCCAGCTACAGGGTCAGCGGGGCCCACCTAAGCCTGGCCTTGTACGCACCACAACACCCAATATGAATCCCACCATCAATTACCAGCCGGTAAGAGGGAGCCCTAATAGGGAAACAGAAAAATCTTTTATTTGCTTTCCCTGTTGAAAAGGTCATAGATTTTAAGTTTTTGGACTAGGACAACAAAGGAAATTTTGGTAGGTTGACAGTGGTCCCAAAAGTGAAATCATGAGGAATTGTATGAATATAGCCTGTGTGTGCTTAGTCACTAAGTTGTATCTGACTCTTTGCAACCCCATGGACTATAGCCCACCAGGCTCATCTGTCCATGGAGTTTCCCAGGTAAGAATACTGGAGTGGGTTGCCATTTACTCCTCCAGGGGATCGTCCCAACCCAGGGATCAAACTCGAGTCTCCTCCATCTCCTACACTGGCAGGTGGATTCTTGACCACTGAGCCACCTGGGAAGCCCACATGAGTATAGTAGTAGAGAAGAAGGGTTATATGCAGAGAAGAAGGGAAGTGAGCAGCAATAAGCTAAAATCTGTCTAGAAGAAAGAGCTAGAGGGATCTAAGGAATAAGAAGCATAAAGGATGTAAGACAAAGAATCCGGAATCTTTGCAGTTTTAGTTCATAGCCACTGTCATTCGCCTTTCCTGTGTGCCAAAATCCTTTTTCAGTGGAGAAGTTGGACACTTCATGTCATTTTCTGAGTTTGGGGGAAGCTGTGTAGGTCAGACTAGGATCAGATAATGTTCTCTGCCACAAAAGTAAAAATTGGTGCTTTCTCCCACATATCATCACTGACCCCTGCACTCAATCTGTTTCAGCAGTCAAGTTCTTCTGTTCCCTGTCAGCGCACAACATCCTCTGCCATCTATATGAATCTTGCCTCCCATATCCAGCCAGGGACCGTGAACAGAGTGTCCTCACCACTCCCTAGCCCCAGCGCCATGACAGATGCTGCCAACTCACAGGCTGCAGCCAAATTGGCTCTTCGCAAACAGCTGGAAAAGACACTCTTGGAGATTCCACCCCCTAAACCACCTGCTCCCTTGCTTCACTTCCTGCCTAGTGCAGCCAATAGCGAGTTCATCTACATGGTAGGCTTGGAGGAAGTCGTACAGAGTGTCATCGACAGCCAAGGTAAGGCTGTTTGTTGGCCAGTCTTTTTATCTAAGCAATAAGTTGCCAAACCTGATTAATATGGACAGAGTATCACATGGTACTGTGTAATATTAAATAACCTCTCCCTGACTTTTACCAAGCCACTCCCATCCTTTATTCAGAGGCTGTTTAGAAACAGCATAGCAAAAAGCTTTTTGTGTGTCTGTATGTCTTAGGCCTAATATTTGTATTGTGTATTTTGTATAGCTTGTCTGTTTTTTTTTTTTTTTTCAGCATATCATTTAGCTCTTTTTAAAAATTTTTTTTTTTTGGCCACACTGGGTCTTCATTGCTGCATAGGAACTGTGTTTAGTGGCAGCAAGCAGGGGTTGTTCTCTGTTTGCAGTGTGTGGGCTGGAGCTTTGACTCTGACACACATTTTCTTTTCAATATTGCATAATAGGAAATCAGAAAACTTGAGTTTTTATCATCCCAGTTTTGTCATTTGGAGCTGTGTTTCTTAGACTTAGTTTCCTCATTTGTAAATAGGGATCAGTTCAGTTCAGTTCAGTCACTCAGTCGTGTCCGACTCCTTGCACCCCCATGAACTGATGGTACTATCTGATTCCCTAAAGTGATACTTTGTAATCAAATGAAATATAAATATTTTATAAATTTCAGAGTCACTTTTTTAATTCAGCAGAGTAAACTCCTGGAAAAAGATTCATCTGATGAAGAGAAACAGGAGATGGAGAGGAAATGTGAAACCACTGATTATTCTTTTTGTTGGCATCTAGGGAAAAGCTGTGCCTCTCTTCTGCGGGTTGAACCCTTTGTTTGTGCCCAGTGCCGCACAGACTTCACCCCTCACTGGAAGCAGGAGAAGAATGGTAAGATTCTATGTGAGCAGTGTATGACCTCCAACCAGAAGAAGGCTCTAAAGGCAGAACACACCAACCGGCTGAAAAACGCTTTTGTTAAAGCCCTACAGCAGGAACAGGTAAGAATTCTGACTTCTCACCAGCCACCTGTCCAGGTTGGATTTTACCAAAAGGCAGTTCTTTCTAGTTTAGAGGAGTTGTCTTTGTGAACACTTCAGTCCAGGTGATCTAGGTTTCTGAAGCGAAGTTCCTTGAACTTAGAGGCCTGAGTTCCCTTTATACCCTTCTTACCATTCTGCTTCTCCCATTTCCATTTGACTACTGATTGAGTAAGAGTTTAATGACACATGATGTCTGAGGTTGAGGGAAAGGGACAAAAGGCTGAGAATCTTGGCTTTCTCTGATAGCACTGAGGAAATTCCTCTGTCATTGACTTCATTTCCTCAGACAAATGGATTTTGGTGAAAAGGATTTATATTTGTACTAGAACTTTCTCTTAGAGAAGTAATTATCTGCAGTCCATATTTGACAAAGAAATGACAAAGGGAAGGGTAAATTATAAAGTAGCCCAGTGAAGATTAGTGATTGCTAGTGTGTGTGAATTCTTCATACAGTATTAATAGAATGAGAATATCTTGGAGCAGGGAAGAGGTATTGGGAAGCTCAGATTATTTTCTGCCCTACCACCCATCAGACCCCTCTGGGTAGCATCTTGACAAAGGGAAGGGTAAATTATAAAGTAGCCCAGTGAAGATTAGTGATTGCTAGTGTGTGTGAATTCTTCATACAGTATTAATAGAATGAGAATATCTTGGAGCAGGGAAGAGGTATTGGGAAGCTCAGATTATTTTCTGCCCTACCACCCATCAGACCCCTCTGGGTAGCATCATGGGTCTTCTGGAAAATGGGTAGACAGGAGTCAAAAATAAAACTTCAGTAACTCATTGGCCTTAATTAATTACATTAGTCAGCTCATCACCACCACCTAGCTCTCCAGCCAGCTTCTGAGAGCCAGCTTTCCTGGAGAGAGGGACTCCTTAAGCGCTGAAGCATTGAGGTTGCTGTACCCAGAGATCCTAGTGCAGTTACCCCACCAGACTCTATTGCCTTTTCCATATCCCTCCAACTAGCTGGCAGCATTAGAGATAAGAAGACCTCTAGGTTTTTTGGTTAGGAAATTGGGTGCTGTCCTGCCCAACTTACCTGATGACTCCCAACAGGAAATTGAACAGCGATTACAGCAGCAGGCAGCCCTCTCCCCCACTACGGCTCCAGCTGTGTCCAGTGTCAGTAAACAAGAGACCATAATGAGACATCATACGCTTCGGCAGG
This sequence comes from Oreotragus oreotragus, assembly GCA_006410675.1. Lineage (NCBI taxonomy): Eukaryota > Metazoa > Chordata > Mammalia > Artiodactyla > Bovidae > Oreotragus > Oreotragus oreotragus. The sequence continues at coordinate 234,633 of SJYX01024388.1, read as the reverse complement.
TGAGGATTTCTGTTGAGGTTTTGTCAGTCATTTATTCCAGTTCGTCCTTTGTTCTGTGGAAAATCATATTGCTCTTCTGTACTCCTGTTCTTTGCTCCCCCTTACACCTTCCATCGTGGCAAAGTTATGATTGCTCGTCTCCTCATCATTGCAGGCTCCGCAGCCCCAAAGCAGCCTCCAGCGTGGTATACCCACATCTGCCCGTTCCATGCTTTCCAACTTTGCACAGGCACCCCAGCTGTCTGTGCCGGGGGGCCTCCTTGGTATGCCAGGTAAGAAGGGCTGATCTGAGAACTTTTCTCGGGAATTGACTAGCTATTTTGCAGTTCTTTAACAGTTCCTTTGGGTGATTGTTCTGTCTTTTGTTTTCTGCTCACTCTTTAGGCCCTCCTCCCTTCACTCTTGTTATTCGGCAGATGTTTGCTAAATCCATATTACATGCCAAGCACAGTACACTAAGGTTTTGGTGGTGAAAATGACATAGTCCTCTCTAGTGTGCCCTTTTGGTGGGCATGTGGTTATTGATCTCTTTTGGCCAGGGTAGCAGGGTTAACTGTCCTGATCCTGGTTGAGTGACCTAGGGAAGTTTCTTCAAAGTCAGCAGCCCCCAAACCAAAGCTGATTCAGTAATTCCCCTCTCTTTGTCTTGGTTATTTTCCTCTCACCACCATTTTCTTTGACTCTTCTGTACCATCAAGACCATGTTGATTAGTCTGGTAGGTTTGAAGTTTGGGGAAGGCCTCTCTGCCTAAAGCTTGGGAGCAGGGTGGGTAAGTAGCTACTGAAATAAAGCTTAACTGAGTCTGGACTGATGTAGACAACTTCTGTTGTTCCCTCTGCATCTCCAAGACTGCAGCCTCCAGGTATTGCAGAAGAAGGTATCATTTCCTCTTTTAATACCTGCCCTCCACTTTTGTCTCCTGGGTCTAGGTGTCAACATTGCATACTTGAACACTGGTATCGGAGGACACAAAGCCCCCAGTCTGGCAGACCGACAGCGGGAATACCTTTTAGACATGATCCCTCCCCGGTCTATATCGCAGTCCATCAGTGGACAGAAATAACGCCTGTCCACTTATACTGCCCCAACCTTGAGTCCTTTACCCCTCTCCTTTCCCATTGTCCCCAACTTCCGTCGCATGCAGTGCCTGTACTGGTGCCTACCATACACGGAAAACAAAACAGAAAAACAGAAGACAAAAAGTAGGAATCAACAAGAAAACACACGCCCTGCCCCGCCACCTCCCCTTTATTTTACACTGCTGCGATCTGTTCTGCCACTTTCGCTCTTCAGTTTTAATAGTGAGGTGGATCTCTGCCTCTGATAGAGGTCAGAATGAGGTCCTGGGGAGAAATCTAAGCCCTTTGATGTGTGTTTCTAAAGTTTGTTTTTATGCTTTAATTATTATTATCATTTTTAATGATGTTGTGTGTCCTCCCTTTGTTCAGTGGACGGTTAAACCTTTTTATTTTCACCCAGTATTTTTTTTCTCTTTTCTTCTGTCTGTTTTCTTTTTTGTGAACACAAATGACATTCAGTTAAGTGATAGGAGCATTGCAGTAGGGTCCCCAGCTGCCAAGTAGGACATGACTGGGAGTGTTAGGGGCAAAAGTTTTTAATGCACTTAACCCAGGGTTTGGGGAAGGTGGTGGCATCAAAACAAGGAGGATAGCACACCAGCTGTGGGGTGTCTCTGAGCTGGACAGTTCAGAAGGCAGTGCTGAGTATTGAAGTTGGGCTCTGAGAAGGAGGGGAAAGCGCCTGGAAGGAGAAGCTTTAAAACGTAACCACTCTCAAAGTGACCATAGAGAAGAGAGAGAAAGGGGCATGACAGTGAGCATAAGTTGAGCCAAGGAGGACTGAGACCACGCCCTCGCCTTCTGGATGCGGGCGAATGAGATTGGCCTCCTGACCCCAGTGGAGATGCAGAAGACAATTCCAGGCCAACTAGCCCCAGGTTATTTCATCTTATTTTTTTGTAAAGTTCTCCCCCATTCCCATTTCCTTTCTTTTCTTTTTTTAAAAGTCCTAATCTGCCCTCAGTAACCACAGCCCCATCTTTAATATACAGTGGCTGCTCCCAGCCTGACTTTGCTGGGTGTCCTGGAAGTTAGATGGGCATGAATGAGTGAAATGTCAAAGGGAGGAAATGGAGGAAGAAAGAAAGAGAGGTTTCCCCTCCCAACAGTTGTGACTTTCCATTTGTCCTACCTTCTGAGCGCCAGGAGGTGAGGGTGAGGGCACCTAATCAGGTTGGAGCCCTACCTGGCCCTGCTGCGCTAACTGCAGAGCTGACCGCTCAGAGCTGACCAGTTCATGTCAAAACCAATCCTGGACCTGTGCTATAAAAGTAGTAGTTGTCTTTTTTTCTCCCCAGAATTCTATAAATTTTGCTTTCTTGTTTGTTTTTATTCTTAAGTGCTACTAATGTAGAGAATGAATTGAATTGTGCAATGTTGCTGTTCTGGGGATTGGGGAGATGAGCATCCCATTTGCCCACACCGTGGGGGACGGGGGAAGGGGCCAGGCTGTTTTTGAGGTAAGGGAAGCCCATTAAAGGTAGGGGCTTCTGCTCACTTCATAGTGGATGTCCTCCTGCCTCTCCAGCTCTAATAAAAGCTGTCAGAGTTTGAGGAAAGGATACTCTCAGCAGAGAGGTGTGAAGAGGAGTGTAACATTTTGCCCTTGAAAGCCACCTGGAGAGGCTCCCCCATTTTTATTTTTTAAAATTAAATAATTTTTTAAAGTAAGAAGGCACTTTTAAAATTAACACACACACAAACTGCACATCCTCCCCATAAAGTTTGGGGAGGGGATAGGAGGAGCTGGAATCAGGCTCAGTTCCCCCCACACTGGCCTCTACTCCCCATACTCCAGAGCCACTGTGGGTGATTATACTGGCCCTACGGGCCTTCCTGGCTTTTTTTCTTTCCTCCCTTTCCCCCAATTCATTGAGCACTTAATAAAGGAGCAGAGATGCAGCCTGTGTCTGGGCTCTCCAGTGGTGAAATGGTCTGGAAGCTAGACTCTAGTAACAGGTAGTGATGGGGTTGTTTCGAGTATTTTTCTGGGGAATGTGGAACCCCTGACTAAGTGATGGGAGAGGGAGGGGGGTTAGTGGAACTGGGTCTGGGATTATTTTAAAATTATATATATATATATAAAGATATATTCTTACATCTTTCCTTTGCCCTCTGTGCTTTGAAAGCACTGGATAAATCGTTTGGTTTTGCTTTTCTCTCTTCCACGAAATTGGAAGCTTTTTAAAAAATATTTTCCCTGCAAGTCATCTTGCCTTGTGGCATGTCTGTCTAGCCTCCCTCCCTGCACCCCCCCATGATGAAGTGCCATTTCTGTTATGTCTCCCCTCCCCCAGCTCAGAGGTGCTCAGAGGTACGAGGTGCCCAAGTTTGTCAGTTGAGATTAAAAGTAAGGAACAGAGAATGTGCAATACCGTCTGGCTGGGGGCTGTCCCTGCCCTGAGCTGAATCCCTTCCCTGGGAGCCAGGCCACCTTTGAATGGGGTTTGGAAGTAAGATGTGTAGAGATAGGGGATGGTGGGGAAGGAAAGCCTGTAGTCACGTGCCTGCCACGGTGCTGAGGTGATAGGGGAGAGGGTGGAGTCTTCCCTGTTTTTATCCCCTCAGGGTCAGTTACATAGAGGCTGCTTGTTGACTAGTATAGCTCCGTGACCCTTTGCTCAATCGCTGAGGTTTGATTTCTTACCCTCTCTTATCCCCATTTTCATACCCTTCCCAGGGATTAGTGATGGGGGTGAGGTTCCTCTAATCATGGTAAAGTATTAGCCTTCCACCTCCTCCCTTTTCCTCCCTCTCCCCCATCCTCTGTCTTCCTCATTTCTCTCCTTTTTCATCACTGATTGCCTTGTGTCCCTCCAAGTCTATTGTTGCTGTCCATCCCCAGGCCTCGGGCCCCATAGACACTAAACCTCATGCCCTAAAGATAGGGAGAAAGACCCTCTGTACAGAGTTATCCTTCACCCCTGGAGCCCTGAAGCTCAGGGTGATACTAGAGTGAGGATCCCACCAGTTTTGCCTGGCTTCCTCCATCACCAGAGGCTTTAAAAGTAGTAGTTTATGGACAGTGGCTTACTCTCTCTAAGCCTGATACGGGTGAATGAGCAGTAAGGCTTTGGTAAAACTGAGGGACAGAGGTCCTTATTTGTCTCTCTCTCTCTTTTTTTTATTTTTTTTCCTTTTTGTCATTTGACCACAGCATCTGGACTTCTTTCATCCCTGGAATAAGTATTTTTCCCACATTTTTTGGATGTATGTATGGTAGACAGTTTTTTTTAAGACACAGAGATCAATGTGTTCCTGCTTTGGTTACCTTTCCTTTCCCCTTTAAAAGGAGTTAGCTATAGAACTGCTTTGTAAAGATGCTTCTTGATATTTTACTTTTGTTCCTTTTCCCTAACCTCTCCCTTTTCTCCCCACTTCTCCAGAAGGCATAACCTTCTCTCCACAACCCCTACCCCCACCCCAGTCCTAGGCTCCCTTCCCCTCCAACAAGACCTTCATTAGCTTATGATATTTGCTGCCGAGATGTTATAACAAGGACTCATTCGTGTATATAAGCTATTTCTTGAT
>SJYX01024388.1:196344-226745 GCA_006410675.1 Oreotragus oreotragus | reverse complement strand
AAAAAGAACAAAATTTGGAGACATACTCATTCCAGATTATACTACAAAGCTACAGTAATCAAAATAGCGTGGTAACAGACATATGGATCAGTGGAATAGGATAGAGGCCAAAAATAAACCCACACATTTATGGTCAATCTCTAAGGCAAGAATACAGTGCAGAAAAGACAATTTCTTCAATAAGTGGTGTTGAGAAAGCTGGACAGGTACATGTAAATCAATGAAATTACAACAAAAATTATACATAATTATTATAATTATACAAAAACTAACTCAAACAATTTAAAGACCTAAATGTAAGACATGCCATAAAACTCCTAGAAGATTACATAGGTAAAACATTCTTTGATATAAATTGTAGCAATACTTTTTTAGATCAGCCTCCCAAAGCAAAAGAAACAAGCAAAACCAAACTGGTGGCACCTGATGAGAAGAACTGACTCATTGGAAAAGACCCTGATGCTGGGAAAGATTGAAGGCAGGCGGAAAAGGAAACAACAGAGGATGAGATGGTTGGATGGCATCACTGACTCTGTGGACATGAGTTTGAGTAGGCTCCGGGAGTTGGTGATGGATAGGGAAGCCCGGCGTGCTGCGATTCATGGGGTCGCAAAGAGTCAGACACGACTGAGCGACTGAACTGAACTGAAAAAATAATACAAATGAATCTATATATACAACAGAAACAGATTCACAGACATAGAAAACGTATAGTTATCAAAGCAGGGACGGATAAATTAGATATAACAATTATTATTATATAAATATTTATATAAGTAGTAACATGTAAATAATAATTATTTTATAATAATTATTAACCTGTAGTTATTTTATGAGAATTAAATAAACTAACACATGGAAGGTGTTTAGGAGAGCATCAATAAACACGATTTCTATTTCTCAACATTACCAAGTGGGAGGACCATAGATACACTTCCAAGTTTGAAATTCTTGCAGAGCAAGGAGTATTTTGTAAATATCTGTCATGAGTCCACATAGTGACTTATTTTCTAGAGTATCTATCCTCTTTTGAGGCCATGCAGAACACATCTGTCATATTCTCATCTTTTCAGATATAGAAAATATTAGCATTTTTAAAGCCATAGTGTGTTAATTATATGTAGACAAAACTGAATAAAACTTAACTGTAATAAGTTCCATGGGACTTCCCTAGTGGCTCAGATGGTAAAGTGTCTGTCTACAATGTGGACCTGGGTTCGATTCCTGGGTTGGGAAGATTCCCTGGAGAAGGAAACAACAACCCACTCCAGTACTTTTGCCTAGAAAATCCCATGGATGGAGGAGCTTGGTGCAGGCTACTGTCCATGGGGTCGCAAAGAGTCGGGCACGACTGAGCCTGTCTCTTATACACATCTGGTGGGTGGGAGGGGAACAAGACCCTTTTGCACAACTCTTTTAAGTTTCCTTTTTTTAAAAAAAAAAAAAAACTCATTCTGATTTTCTGCATTGTGTTTGGGAATTAAAATGAAAAAACTAAGACCAATAGAAACTGGTTTTCAAAAAGGCAAATACACTCCCATCTGTTTCAGATGCTGCTGAGCATTTCAGCAGTGACAGATTCAAATAATAAGCTAATTTTTGGAGAAAGGATTAAAAGAAAAAAAACTTTGTAATATTTATCACTTGCAAGCTATGTTTAATAAAGAAAGGAATGGTTTCTAAACTTTCCTGTGGCTTGTGCTTTAGTCATGGTGGAGGGTGGGGATGGCAGTTTGGTGGGAGAAATTTTAGGGGCAATTTGGAGATTGGCTGTGATTTATACTCCGTGAAGTCAGTGGGGTACCTTTACAGTTTGTGTCCTTTCTCCAGTTGTGAGGGTTTAAAGCCCTTAACTATTTGTGTATTCTTGTTCCCCTCACTTTTATGTAGATCCATGTTCTGGAAGCCACTGATCCCACTTTAATTCCCTGATGACTTAAGGTCTAAAGGTATCCCGAAGGAGGCTGCATTTAACCCAGAGGCTGGACCTCCATCCTGTCCTAAGGAGAGGTGTACCCTAGTCGTCCTTGGCCCTCCTCATTACGCTGGTCTAGTCTCCAGTAACAGTTCTTCGTAGCATGCGGGTCTCTCCAGGGGGAGCCTTAAAACAGCCCACGCTGTTCTTAGCAAGCTGCATAATACGTACTTCCTTAGTCGGAGTGCAGCATCCCCGGAAAGATCTGCAGCTGCTCTGTCCTACCATGTCACTCAGCTCCACTGCCTGAAGTTCTCCTTTCAGTCCAGAACATTAATCAGAGCCTAACTTACTTTTTCCATCTTGGTTTAGTTCCAGCAAAGCATTTAGACCTGGCCCACCCAGAGGAGAGGATGGCACTTCTCAGGGAGCTAAAGTTTGGGGCTGTTCTTAACGTCTTGGTCCTCCGCCACACTGTTTAGTCAAAGCTGCTGCTGCTCCTTGGGCGGCTGGGGAGGGGCAAGGCCCAGCCTTGCTGGAGTCTGGTCATTGGTACTAACGTCATTCTACAAGAGCACGGGGGAGACAGTGATTGGGATCCCACCAAGACCTGCAGACTGAGGGAGAGCCTGGGGCTTTGGTTTTAAGGCATGGTAGGGCTGGACAAGGAGCGCCAGGGGCCAGCACTGCCACAGGTCAGCAGGGGCAGTGGGAAAGACGTGCTCTTTGCACACCTAGAACGGAGGGGAATAGATGTATAGGGTGCTTCACAGCCTCTGTGCTCATTCTACAAGGGATTCAAGGCCACCAAAACCGCAGTGCAAACTAATAGCTCCTTTCAAAAACAGAAAAATGATGAGGGGTGCCTCCTGGGAAGGGGCTGATGCTTCGGATCTGGAAAGGTGGAGAGGGGCATTTGGTTGCTGAGAGAAGCGGTGCCCGTGAGCTTAGATGTTGCAAATGCTTCTGGTGTCGGAACAAAGTGGCAAGGAGCTCGGAGACCCTTGGCCCACCTGCCTTTTTAAACCACCAGGACACGCGGGATGCCTGTCCCTGGGTCAGACTCCAGCTTGGGCACAGGACAGACAGATTTCAGACAGGAGGTTCAGGTTGGAGCATGCGCCCCTTGCCCTGCTTCCCCACTTAGCGGGGAACCCTGAGAGCTATCTACCTTGGGGGAGTTCATATTTGGATCATGAGGATATGTCCAGTGGGGTTATGAGAGGGGATTAACGGAGAGAACTCCCACCTGAAAATGGTTTAGTTTTAAGTTATCCGGTGTGTTGGGGAGGACACAGATTCCCCCCTTTCTTGAGGAGAATGTGGAGAAGCGGACATCATGTCCTCTTTTCTCTTCCTACGGTCAGGCTTTCCCCTGTCCGTGGAGGGGGCTGAGGGACCGTTGGTTCCTTCCTGACTCCAGGCTGGCAGGGAAAGGTGAAGTAGGTTCTTAGGTAGGGCTGCAGTTAGTGACATCTGGGAGGGAGCCACCTTGGAGGGCCCTCCGTGGTCACCAAAGGGGGAAGGCGGTGGTCAGGCCTCAGACCCAGGGCCTCAAACACACCACTTTTTCCTCCCCAGTCCCTCTCACCAGAATCCCCCTCACCTGGGTATTGACTTCAGTCTTCTCCCCGAGCTTCCCTCCACTCAAAGCCTGACTTTGCAGCCCTCAGCTCCATCCCAGGCCGTCGGAGGCACTGCTCAGCACCGTGACTCCTGTCTGCAGGAGAGGCTGCTCGGATGGAGAGGGTGAGCACCGTGGCCTGTCTGGGCTTCCCTCTGGCTTAGCACCCATCCGCCCCAGCCTTTCATCCTGTTCTATGCTCCCCAGAGAGAGGAGGAGCTGGACCCTTCCTTGTGCACAGAGGAGCAGGAATCCGGCTCTGGCCCGCCTCTGCCGCCTGTCCTTTGCCTTGGGAGCCCCAGTGCTCTCTGCCCTATTTCATTCAGCCACCAGGGCTCCTCCCACTGCTAGAACCACACAATTCTGAGAAGAACTGGGCCTCCCTTGCTGCCTCAGTCTCCTCATTTGTAAAACAGCATCAGTTCAGTTCAGTCGCTCAGTCGTGTCCGACTCTTTGTGACCCCATGAATCACAGCACGCCAGGCCTCCCTGTCCATCACCAACTCCCGGAGTTCACTCAGACGCATGCCCATTGAGTCAGTGATGCCATCCAGCCATCTCATCCTCTGTCGTCCCCTTCTCCTCCTGCCCCCAATTCCTCCCAGCATCAGAGTCTTTTTCCAATGAGTCAACTCTTCGCATGAGGCGGCCAAAGTACTGGAGTTTCAACTTTAGCATCATTCCTTCCAAAGAAATCCCAGAGCTGATCTCCTTCAGAATGGACTGGTTGGATCTCCTTGCAGTCCAAAGGACTCTCAAGAGTCTTCAACACCACAGTTCAAAAGCATCAATTCTTCAGCACTCAGCTTTCTTCACAGTCCAACTCTCACATCCATACATGACCACGGGAAAAACCATAGCCTTGACTAGACGGACCTTTGTTGGCAAAGTAATGTCTCTGCTTTTCAATATGCTATCTAGGTTGGTCATAACATTTCTTCCAAGGAGTAAGTGTCTTTCAAGTTCATGGCTGCAATCACCATCTGCAGTGATTTTGGAACCCAAAAAGTCTGACACTGTTTCCGCATCTATTTCCCATGAAGTGATGGAGACCAGATGCCATGATCTTTGTTTTCTGAATTTTGAGCTTTAAGCCAACTTTTTCATTTTCCGCTTTCACTTTCATCAAGAGGCTTTTGAGTTCCTCTTCACTCTGCCATAAGGGTGGTGTCATCTGCATATCTGAGGTTATTGATATTTCTCCTGGCAGTCTTGATTCCAGCTTGTGCTTCCTCCAGCCCAGCTTTTCTCATGATGTACTCTGCGTAGAAGTTAAATAAGCAGGGTGACAATATACAGCCTTGACATACTCCTTTTCCTATTTGGAACCAGTCTGTTGTTCCATGTCCAGTTCTAGCTGTTGCTTCCTGACCTGCATATCGGTTTCTCAAGAGGCAGGTCAGGTGATCTGGTATTCCCATCTCTCAGAATTTTCCACAGCATAGTCATGGATAAAGCCCTTCCCCACTCTTTGGACCTATGCCGCCATAGTGCAGACTGTCTTCCTAGCGGTTCTCCACATTAGCCATCCTGGCCCTTACCTATGTCTCCCGCCCAGGAGGAGACAGGAGGCAGATGATGAGGGCAGCCAGGGCCACGTGTATGCCCACCACAGCCCCAGGCAGCGAGCTGCTCTCATCCTGGCTGCAAGAGCATCCAGCCTTGGACTCTGTGGATGTGCCATCTGTCAGAGGACCAAGATGGAGGCAAAGCTCAGCCCCTCCTCCACCTCGAAGATCGACGGCCGTAGGTCCTATGGTAAGGGCCTGCTTGAACCCCAGGCCTGCTACCTTGCTACTGGATCCCACTCCCCAGGGGTGGCCAGGGGCACATTGTGCCGAGAGGCAACATGGGAACTGCGCTTGCCATCCCCATTGCCACTGAAGGTCTGGAGCTTGATCTCAAAGAAGGTGGCTGGCTCTGCAAGGGGCAGGAGATTGTGACGGGAACAGACTCTCCGGACTAGGATGCTCAGTGCCTGGGCAAGACCTCACTGAGAAGGGGCACAAGACGGTTCAGGGCCTCACCCAGACCTGTGTAGAGAAAGGAACTGACAGTGCTAGCCAGAAGCAGGCCCTCAAAATGGGCAGCAGGCAGCTCGTGGTGAAAGAGTTTGAAGCCTTGGATAGACCCCAGTTGGAGAAGCAGCTCCCACAAGGCCTGCACAGAGGTGACATCGAGTGCTTTGGTGGAGAAACCGAGGGCAGCAGGGGCTGCAGAGGAAACGAGATGAGCTGGTTGGCAGCTCTGTTTGTCCGAGGCCAGGGGCTCTACAGGGCTGGAGAAGCTGTCGCTCACTGCTGCCCATGGTGGAAGCGTGGATGGAGGCCGAGTCCTGGCTGGCACCCTCTGCTGAGTAGGCCCTCACATGGATGGAATAGACCATGCGGGCTCCAGCTTAGAGAAGACGCGCTGAAAAGGTGCCTTTACCCACAGCCTCTTGGAGCTCTGGACCAGCTGGCTTTGAGAAGCAGAGAAGCTTGGCAACCAGCCTCCCTCTGCCTTACTATAAACATCCCCCACCACCACAAAGTGGGTACAGAGCCCCAGCTAGGTCTCCAAGGAGAGAAGGGAGAGGGGCTGCAGGAGCCAGGATGAGAAAGGCTGAGGATAAGAAGGGGGCTGAAGAGCAAAAGGAAGTACCAGAGGTCCAGGCAGGTCTGGGCATCACTAAGAGTAAGAGAAACTTGATCAGGGACTCCTGTCCATCCACCCACACCCACCTCCCACCGGCCGGACGTGCAGCACAAACCTGATGATGTGTCCCCAGCTGGAGGGCAGTGGTCCCCAGGACACTCAAATGGCAGAGGTGGAGAGAGCCATTGCCTGCAGGCCCATGGGAACGGGTGGTAGCTCTGGATACTGTCACAGCCAGGCGGGCACTGGCCTGGTTGGAGCCCGCACCATTCTCTGCCACGTATTGATAGATGGCCTCGTCCTCTGCGGATATCCGCGCCAGGGAAAAGCAAACGCAGCCACTGGGGCTCCTTCCCTCCGAGTCCCCTGCCCTGGTGGAATGGCAAGACCCAAGGACCAGCGCAGAAGCAGAAGGACACACCACCCGTGTGCGGGCGTCGCTTGTGTGGAGCAGGCTGGGCAGAGCCTCCTGTGGGTGGAGTTAGCTGCAAGGGTTGTGGACAGTAGATGCAGGAAGAGAGTGTTGTATATAGGCGGGGGCAGATGCTTGGAGCAGGTGAGGGGACCGCGGCACTCAGGCAGGGTGGAGGGGCTGGAACAGCGGCACCTCGGGTACCTGTTGTCGGTCAGCCGAATGTTATCCCCAGGACTCAACCCCTTTCCATTCTTCAGCGAGGCCAGCCAGGGCTCAGGGACACCCTGGACTACACAGATGAAGATGGTGCTGCTGCCTGGAGGCTTGGACAAGGCCTGTGGCCACTGGACAAACTCGGAGGGAGCCAGGCAGGTGATGGCAGGTGGGAGGTGCCGTGAGGCTGGCCTCTCACCCTCCTGCTGCCCCTCTCCTCATCCAGGTTCCCGTGGCGCGTGGGGTGGCCCAGGACCCTACCTAGCTGGCCCTTGGGGCTCACCCTGCACAAGCAGGATGCCCTGTGCCATCGTCGGATCTGAGTTCCGGGCCGATTGACCGCACAGACGTAGGCGCTCGAGTGTTGGACCAACTTCGGAGACCACAAGGTTCCCAGGGCCCAGGACTTGGATGCTTTCTACGCTGATGGAGCAGCCACCCGCAGGGAGACAACTGGTCAGAGCTGGGAAGGTGCAAAGTGCTGGGGACTCCGGGAAGCGGGACAGGGCAGGACTGCTACACACCCAGGCGGCTCCAGGAGACCAGTGGCCATGGGTGGCCTGTGGCAATGCATTCCAGCACTGCACCCTCGGGTTCTGAGCCCCAGACAGGATCTCTGGCTCCTGCAGCACCTGTGGGGATCCCACTGAGAGGGGGAAACAGAAAATTGAGGGATCAGGAAACAGAACTCTCCCCTTGAATCCAGGACACACTTCCGCTCCCAGAGGCCCCTTCTAATCCTCAAGTGACCAGACCCCAGAGGTGTTGCTATTTTACTCCTGGTTTACATATAAAGAAAATTGCTTGCCCGAGGTCCTATGGCAGTAAACAGAAGTGTGTCTGTGTGTGTGTGTATGTGTGCGCACTAAGTCACTTCAGTCATGTCCAACTCTACAAGTCTATGGACCATACCTGCCAGGCTCCTCTGTCCATAGGATTCTCCAGGCAGGAGTACTGCAGTGCGTTGCTGTGCCCTCCTCCAGGGGACCTTCCTGACCCAGGGATCAAACCCATGTCTTCCTGAGGCTCCTGCATGGCAGGTGAGTTCTTTACTAGGGAATCCCACAAATAGAAGTATACTTCATTTTATTGCACTTCACAGATACTGCGGCGTTTTTTTTGTTTTTTAAACAAATCAAAAACTTGTGGCAACCCTGCATTATCAGATGACGGTTAGCAATTTTAGCAATCAACTTTTTTATGTGAGGTATGTACGTTGTTTTATATATAATGCTATTTGATAGGAAACAGTATAAACATGATTTTGATATGAACTGGGAAACCAAACAATTCACATGACTTACTTTATAGTGATAGTCACTGTAGTCTGGCACCACACCTGCAGTACCTCTGAGGTCGGCCTGCGTCAAAGCTAAGCAGCTTTGGTGTACTAAGCAGGCCCCAAGTTAAACTGGAGGGGTGGAGAGAGGAAAGGGTGTGAGCAGGCCCCCCGCCACCACAGAGTGCCCCTGGAGGGCCTGCAGCAGTGTCAGAACGTGAACTGGCCAGGTAGACCAGGTAGGAATGGAGTCCCCTTCCCTTAGAAGGAGCCAGGCCCCGCTGCCAAGTGAGCATGTCTCACCTGCTCGAAAGGGATGCAAAAGTTTTCTGAAATACAGTGCTCTTTGGGTCTAACAGCATCTTCATTTTTGGGCACCCTCTCCCATCTTATCAAGTGGACCAGCGTGTCATCACTGGGGGCTCTTGTGTGAGGTGCTGTGCCCACACTTGGAGTACAGCTGTGGACAGCAAGGGGCCAGGTCTTTGTCTTCCTTCGTCCTGTCGCCCCACTTTTTATTTTATGAGATTTGGTAACACATATTTATTTAACCTTTTCATAAATGTCCTTTATTAAAAATTTAGGAATTCCCTGGCAATCCATTGGTTAGAATTCTGTGCTACCACTGCAGGGGGCCCTGAATTTGATCCCTGGTTGGGGAACTAGGAACCCACAAGCCATAGCAAGACAAAAAACAAAAAGACTTTTCATACAAAGTTACATCTCTCAAAGTTTCTGGGCTTCCCTGGTGGTGCTAGTGGTAAAAAATCTGTCTGATGCAAAAAATGTGGGTTTGATTCCTGGGTCAGGAAGATCCCCTGGAGTAGGAAATGGCAACCCACTCCAATATTCTTGCCTGGGAAATTCCATGGACAGAGGAGCCTGGNTCTCTCAAAGTTTCTGGGCTTCCCTGGTGGTGCTAGTGGTAAAAAATCTGTCTGATGCAAAAAATGTGGGTTTGATTCCTGGGTCAGGAAGATCCCCTGGAGTAGGAAATGGCAACCCACTCCAATATTCTTGCCTGGGAAATTCCATGGACAGAGGAGCCTGGCAGGCTATGGCCCATGGGGTTGCAAAGAGTCAGACCTGACGGAGCTCCCACACACACTCACACATATACCCCAGACTCAGCCGGCAGAGAATCCACCTCCCAATGCGGAGGGACTTGGGTTGGACCCTGGTCCGGGAAGATCCCACATGCTGCAGAGCAACTAAGGCCATCCTCCGTGACCACGGAGGCTGTGCTCTAGAGCCCAGGAGCGGCAACTCCTGAGTCCACATGAAACTAGTGAAACTTGAGTACGCTAGAGCCTGCTCCACGGCAAGAGAGCCCACCACCACGAGAAGCCCGCGCACTGCACTCAAGATCAGCCCCCGCTCACCACCGCTGGAGAGCCCACGCAGCAACGAAACCCCAGCACAGCCAAGTGTGACGGTCAAAACGCTCCTCGAGGACTGGCATGGAGTCTTACCCACCTTTCAGTCTGGCTCAAGGTCTAGCACAGTATTTCACCCATTCTCCACTCAGCCCACCACCATATATTGAGGCTCTACCTTGGACCAGGCCCTCTTCGGTTTGCCTCCCAAAGCTCTAGCTCCAGCTGTGGACTGTCTTGAAATGTCCTGGCGGTGGCCGAGGAGGCCATGTTCCACCTGGTCAGACCATCTAGCGGGCAGAGCTGGTCCATATGACACCATCCCTGGCTGAACGCCTCCGCGTGCCAGGCTTTATACCGTGAGCACCTATGCGCCAGCCCCTTTAATCCTCACTACAAGCCTGTGAGGCCAGCGCTTTTACTTCTTCAAGTTCACAGGTGAGAAAACTGAGTGTCAGAGAGGGCAAGTGACTTGTTCAGCCCCCGAGGGCCTGGCAGAAGTGGAACGCAATCCTGGGTCCCGGAAGCACTGCTGAAAGCATTCTTCCCTCCGGGCGCTGTACGCTCCTTCAAAGTCCGGGAAATCCCGTGTCCCTGGTGCCTGCCCAGGGTAACGCCTGCCCCAGGGAAGCGCTCTAGGGGTGGATGGCTAGGGCCTTGGTACGCAGATCCTGTCTCCTGTCCCTGGGGAAATCTCTGCATGGATCCCAGCTGCCTCTGTGAAATGTAGGCTGCCATGTAACTCAGGCACTGGCTGATCTGTGCCAAACAAGCACCTGCTTGTCATCTGCCTAAGCTCTCTGGCCATTTAATCCTCTGCCTCTGTGGCCAGCAGGATGAAGGACCCGCGCCTGCCCAGTCACTCGGCCAGGAGCACTGATCGTCATGGAAGCCGGGTGTCCCGCCCTGCCCTCATGCCCGGGATGGTCAACGGGAACAGGAAGTGGAAAGCCGCAGGAGCCTCACCCCAGCTTCCCTCTGCTCTCAGGGAGGAGCCCCTGATCCCCACTCTTTGCTTTCAGTTTCTAAGTCAGCTCCAGATAAAAGACACCCCAGATGTCCCCTTCCTCCTTCGGTCTTCAGTTTAAAAATGAAGCATCTTTTGGTAAATTTTGCCTTGATGCTTGCCCAGTGTTCACTTGTTATCTGTACTGCGGGGGCCCCCTAGTGGATAAGTCAGGCATGCTTTCCCCTCACACTCCGCTGGCATCTTGGCTTCAGGCTGTGGCATGAGTCTTGCCTGTTTCCCACGAGGTACCATCTCTTCATAGTTTCTGCTGCGACCCTCATTTTGGGCACAAAACTCTTCCACCCCACGTGGCCTGTATTTCGGGTCGTTTTTGGAGTTTCATTTCAGATAAAAGGCTGTTTTCACCCAAAGGAGGAAACACGCACATGTGTGTGTGCGTGTGCACACACACGCGCGCATACATCTGAGCACACCATGCACAAACACAAATGTCCCCCAGCGTCCACTCCCAGCTGAGTCGCAGGAGCCCCTAAACCCATCAAAAGGGCTCCCACTACTCTCTGGATCAAGTCCAAACTCCTTTTCATGATGGGCCTCACCTACCTTTCCTACATCGATGTTTTGTTTCCTTGAACTCTCCCCATTCTCTGGTCCAGCAACGTGGAACTGCCTGCATGAACTGCACTATTCTAACCCTTGTGCTTTTACAGGAAGCAATGCCACCCTCTGCATCTTCCTGACCTTGGCCTGCCTCTCCGCTCACCCTTCTGCACTCAGCTTGGTATAGCTTTGCCCACAGCCCAAGGCTGGGTTAGAGGCCTCTGCCCTGGCTTCCAGCAGCCCTTCCCTCCCTACTCAGTTGCCGGCTCTGGGAAGCTGGTGATGGGCTGAGCCTCTTCCTCCTGCTTATGTCTGTTTTCTCACACCCAGCACAGTCCTTGTATGTAGCCAGCGCTCACCACATGCAACCGCATCGGCCACACCCACTCCCTGTGGCGCCAGCCCCCACATCCTCCCCCGCCAGCGCCCGCCCTGACCCCCGGTCCTCGCTTACCTTTCAGCGTCAGCCGAGCATCCTGGCTGCAGCGAGTGCTGCCCACACTGTGAGCCACGCAGCAGTATGTGCCCGGGTGAGCCTGGCTCATGCTAGTGATGTGGAGGATGCCAGCACGGGTCCGTGGCTGGGCAGTGGCCCGCAGCCTGCCACCCCGCCACCCTCCTTACTATGCTCACCTGTGGTCAGCGGTACTCAAGGTCATGCCCTTGTGTTCCCAGGAACTGGAAGGCTCAGGCACTCCCCAGGTCATGCACTGGAAGCAGGTGACTCCACCCGGCTCCTCCCTGACAGACTCTGGATGTTGATAGAAGCAGGACAGGCCTGGGACACAGGGAG
This sequence comes from Oreotragus oreotragus, assembly GCA_006410675.1. Taxonomy (NCBI): domain Eukaryota; kingdom Metazoa; phylum Chordata; class Mammalia; order Artiodactyla; family Bovidae; genus Oreotragus; species Oreotragus oreotragus. The sequence continues at coordinate 214,923 of SJYX01024388.1, read as the reverse complement.
CACCTGAGCACCCAGAGGGCTGGCCGCCACCTCCGCCACCAGCGACTCGTCCCAGAGCCCCAGCCTCCCCTCTGTGCCCACGGTGGCCGCTGCCCACTGACGGCCTTCTTGCAGCCCTGCAGTCTCGCATCTGCAGTCTCCAGAGGCCATGAGCACTTTACCTTTGTGACATTTAAAGTCATGTTTTACATTTGCATTGGTATCAACACAGATATAATCCAGAACTATCAAATAACAACTCACTATTATATATTCGTTATTCATTTTTTCTTCTGGTTTTAAAGAAATTATAGTTAAAACATGTTTGTGATCCCCTGAAAGGGACCTCGGCCTAGGCACGGTGCACGCTGTGTCTAATGGCCAAGTTGACACTGCCTAGCCCACCCTGGGGAATTCTGTGCCCTGTGGGTGCCATTTGTGGGTACCCCCCTGCACTCTCGTCTCCCCCAACCCTCACAGGAGCAGCCCAGTCACTTACTTGCCAGTTGCATCTAGGCCCACCAGCACCAGGCAGTTCTGCGCCACACAGTGGGACTCCTGGGCATGGGAGGGGAGGCTCCAGCGAGAGGGCAGGGCAGCCAGATGCAGGGAGCTGTTGGGCATCAGGGTGGTGCTGCTGGCATTGGTCATGGCCAGTCTATCCCACTGCCAGGAAATGGACATAGGCGGCTCACCCTCCACCTGGCAGGGCAGCACCAGCGGGCGCTTCCGCACCAAGGCCAGCTCAGAGCCTGCAATGGGGCCTGTGGGGACAGCCAGCGAGGCCTGGGCACACCAGCTTCCTGTAGCCCACCACCTCCCCTCAGTTTTGAGCCCCTCTTGGCCTGGGTGAGGAGTGGGGAGGCAGGACTTGACTTTGGGGGCACCTCGGGGAAGCACATGAGGAGGGCCTGGCAGTCCAGTCCAAGGAGCACGGCCGCCACTCTTCAGCTGGGCCGCTGCAATCGATGGCCTCTTTCAGCCGGACCCTGGCAACAGGCAGGGGGCAGGGCAGGCACAGTGGCGGGGTCAGGGGCCCAGGCGTGGGCATTGTGCTCCCCAGGGGCCAATGGTGTCATCCCCTCCTCCCCTACTGGCCCACCTGCCCGTCTGCCTGCAGGGTCAGCTTCCCGGGACTCCTGGCTCTCTCTTCCCACTGCTGAGATCGCAGGCCCTGAGTGGGGGAGGAGTGCACTCACAAATTCACTCACACTCAGACTGAAAGCCCAGCCTCACAGACCTGGCCACTGCTTCCATCCCAGAACTGTCCTCTCACAGCAGACTCTCACATGGAGACATCCCTACAGACTCACAGTCACAGATGCCCAAGCACAGGACGGCAGACAGCAGTGTTACAGGCCTGGAAATGCAAGCTCAGACCTGCGCAGACCACCCTACACAAACACCCGTGGGTGCAACGACTCAGCCTTCCAGGCNCACACTACATATCTGTGTGTGTATGCGTGGCTTACTTCACTCAGCGTGGTGTTTTCAAGGTTCGTTCACGTTGTAGACACGTGTTAGCACTCCACTCCTTTCTGTGGCTGAACGCTCTTCCACTGTAGGGCTACGTCACAGTTCATCCTCTCACTAGATGGCAGACACTTGTGCCATTTCCACTTGCTGGGAATTATGACTAACGCTGCTATGAACGTTCACATACAGTTTGTGAAGAGACGTGTTTTCAGGCCTCTCAGGTCCATACCTAGGAATGGAATTTCTGTGTCATACAGTAACTCTGCATTTTGAGGAACTGTCAAGCTGTTTTCCAAAGTGACATTCCAAGCACTTCTTTTTATAACCCTCAAGATAGGAGTTAATTTTCTATTGGTGCCAAGACCCTTTGAGATTTGGCGAAAGTTTTCCCCAACCTGCAAGGAAACTTACATTTGCATACACCAGATGTGTATAAGAGACAGGGCAGCTCTGATCTGCCTTCAGCCTGGGGTCCCCTGGGCTGTGGGCATTCCCCACGCATGCACTGAGGGAGCTCACTATAGGGGCTCAGGGTCCAGAGGCCTGAAGTCTGGGGTAAAGGTTGGAGGCTGCTGTCTTCCCTGGAGCTGGGTCTCTCTCTGCTTTCAGCCTGAGCCCCCTCCCCACCCCCATCCCCAGTGTCCCCTCCTCCCAGGGCCAGGACCCAGACACTAAGACAGTTGGAGCAGGGACAGGGGATGGGGTGGAGGCCAATGAGAGGAAGGCAAATTTGGGGTCAAACCTGTCCCTTTCCCAGCCTCAGACCTACCTCCTACTCCTTCCCAAACACTGATTGAATGAGTGAAGTTCGTGTGGTGGGGGGAGGCATCTGTTTCCCCTAAGCCCAACTCTGGGGATCCAGGGCCAGAACTGGGAGGCCTGGAATCTGATATGGGCGTCCTCGGGAGGGGTGCAGAGCCCCCACCCTCCTAGAGGAATCGCTGTCCCAGGTGCTGAGCCAGGCCTGTAAGGAAACATCCCACAGCTCAGTCATGGCCACAGCAGCCCCCTCACCATTCGTAGTATCACTTTCCAAAAGTGTTCTCTCCACACTTGTTGAGACAATGGATTGGGGCCCTGGTGATGGGAGGCACCGGCAGGCGGGGGTGAGGACCCAGCCTCCACTGCCCAATCTGAAAGAGAGAAAGCAACCTGGGCCCTCTCCTCTTGCCGTACTGACCATCTAAACAGGCAAAAATGGGGAGGGGGGGTGCCTCTTCACCAGAGGAGAAGGCCCTAATTTTCAGACTTAACTATCTCTGTAGGACCCCCTTCACCTAAACGGCATCCTCTGCCCTCCAAAAGCAAAGTTTCTGGAAAGATGAGAGGAAGTATGGGGAGTGGGGGAGGAGGCTGTCCATGAGAAATGAAGATGAGAGAAAGCAAGAGTGGGGACTCCACAAGCAGCCAGGCTTCTGGCCCCAGAAGCTCCAGCCAGGCTGGCCCCAGACCGAGTCCCTTTCCCCTTGCTCTTCCTCCTTGGCTTGACCCAGCTCAGCCTGTGCCCCTCACCTCTTCAGCACAAGCTCCCATCCCTGGTCTTCTCTCTGACATGTTCAGCCTCCTCCCTGGCTCCCCACCTCATGCAAAAGCATTTTCAGAATCAACTCACCCAGCACTGCCTCTCCTGGCTCAACCTCCTCCTCTGAGACCAGCATCCAGAGTGGCTGACTGAGCCTGAGCTACCCCTAAAAGAGACTGGGGGGAGGCAGTCTGCAGCTTCCCCACTGGGCCTTCCTCACCAGCTCTGCATCTCTCTCCTGAAGCCTCCAATTCAGGTTCTCTTTCCAGAGTGGCGTACTGAGTCAGCACAGCCTGGATGGGATCACAGGCCCTCGGGTGTCAAGAAGACGTGGTTCAAGTGACTGATAAGTCGTATCCTTTGTAGGAAGCTTCACCTGGTGGCTCAGATGGTAAAGAATCTGCCTGCAATGCAGAAGACCCCTGGGTTGGGAAGATCCCCTGGAGAAGAGAATAGCTATCCACTCCAGTACTCTTGCCTGAGGAACCCCATGGACAGAGGAGCCTGGGGGGCTACAGTCCCTGGGGTCGCAAACAGTCGGATACGACTGAGTGACTAACACTTTCGCTTTCCCTCTTGAACCTGTTTCATTGATAAAAATGGGGGTGTATGTGATGGAAACCACCTCCCCCCGTGACTGGGAGGATTCAGCGGGGCCAGGGCTTAGGACTGTGTGGCCCAGCTCAGCGTTTGCAGTGTTTGGCCAGGCCCCTCTATCCGGTTTTCCTGCTGTCAAGACCTCGCTCCAGTACTACTAACAAGATGTCTCCTGGTCTCCTGTGTCTACCTTGTCACCTCCGAATTCACCAACGTGGCCCGCGAGACCAAGAACCATCATCAGTACGGAAGACCTGGGATCAAGCACAAGCTCTGTCTTGAACCCGCCATCTCACCTTGGGCTGGTATCCCTCACCTCTGAGATACCCAGCCTGTAATGTGGGAGGAAGAGCAAGACCTGCTTGTCAGGATTGTGATGATCAAATGAAAGGCTTTGTACTTTAAGGGCCCAGTGCCACCCCTCCTACTTTTTAAAAACAGTCTGGGGACTTCCCTGGTGGTCCAGTGGCTAAGACTCCGTGCTTCCAAGGCAGGAGGCCCAGGCTCCATCCCTCTCTAGGGGAACTAGATCCCACAGGCCACAGGTAAAAGTTTGCATGCCGCAGCTGACCAAGACCCAGCACAGCCAGGTAAATAATGCACATTAAAACCATAAAGATAAGAGAGCAGTCTGAGAGAATTTACAGAGCCTAAAGTTCATCCACCTTAGTATGTACAACATGATCAACACTTTTAGTATATTCAGTGTGAATCAATACTTTTAGTGTATCTTACAGAGTTGCACAGCCATCACCACAATATATTTTAGAACACTTTCATCACTTCCAAAAGAAACATTGTTCCCATTAACATTCACTCCCATCCACCTCTCTCCCATGCTGCCCCTGCAGGCAACCACTCTACCTTCTGTCTTTGCTATTCAGGATGCCTCCTATAAGTGAGCTCACACTACATATCTGTGTGTGTATGCGTGGCTTACTTCACTCAGCGTGGTGTTTTCAAGGTTCGTTCACGTTGTAGACACGTGTTAGCACTCCACTCCTTTCTGTGGCTGAACGCTCTTCCACTGTAGGGCTACGTCACAGTTCATCCTCTCACTAGATGGCAGACACTTGTGCCATTTCCACTTGCTGGGAATTATGACTAACGCTGCTATGAACGTTCACATACAGTTTGTGAAGAGACGTGTTTTCAGGCCTCTCAGGTCCATACCTAGGAATGGAATTTCTGTGTCATACAGTAACTCTGCATTTTGAGGAACTGTCAAGCTGTTTTCCAAAGTGACATTCCAAGCACTTCTTTTTATAACCCTCAAGATAGGAGTTAATTTTCTATTGGTGCCAAGACCCTTTGAGATTTGGTGAAAGTTTTCCCCAACCTGCAAGGAAACTTACATTTGCATACACCCCGAGCCTCAGGTTAGGAGGTGCTGACCCAGGAATAAAGGTCCAAACAGCCTTTTTTTTTTTTGGCTGCACTGCATAGCCAGTCATCTGATTTTAAAAGAAGGAGACTACCCTGGTTGATGAGCCTGTGGGCACATGTAGTCACAAGGGTCCTTAGCAGTAGAGGAGGCTGGCAGGAGTTAGCCAGGAAAGGTCAGGGGCAAAGGTCAGGGTCATGTGAGGAGAGAGGGGGCCGAGCTGTTGTTGGAGACAAGGGATTAGATGGGCTGAGCTGTCCTTTGAGACAAGGGATCAGATAGCCAAAGAATGCGGATGACCTCTAGAAACTGGAAAAGGCAGGAATGGAGTCTCCTCTGAAGCCTCCCTGAGAACATCTGGCTCCTAGCCCGTGGGACCCGTGTCTGAACTCCGACTACAGGGCCTAGGAGGGTAACTTGGTGGTGTTGGAAGCCATGACTTTTGCGGTCATTTGATGCAGCAGATAGAAAACTTCTCAAGATCCCTGTTTATTCCATCACCGACAGTGTCACCCGCTGACTCCGCAGTTTGGGTTTCCCGGGCATCTCCCCAACCTGAGCGTGAGTTCCACCAGGGCAGGAGCTTTGCATGACCCCCTCTGGGTGCCCAAAGCCAGAGCAGGTGGCACTCCCTGTCAACACGGGGTAAGGGGAAGATGAAAGGAGAGCCAGCCGGCCTTGCAAAGTCACGCCCAGACCTCCCTCGACGCTGAGCTGCATCCCTCTCTCCCTTCCGTGAACACCCGATAGGCGGTCCATAAGCAGAGCCAGGCAGAAAGTGGGTTGAGGCGGCTCCAGCCCACCCCCTGTGCACACGAGCCCCAACACGGCCCTGACACCGCCCTGCCCCGACCAGGCCCTCTCCGACCCGGCTCCCCACACTCCACCAGAGGTACTGTCCCCGCCCGGGATGTTCTCCCGAAGTGGGCTCCACAGGACGTGGCCCCAGGCAGTGCCTCCGCTCCCCACCAGCTCCCTCCTCGCCTTGGCCTTTGCCAGTCACTGGCCCTTCCGGCCCTCTGTTCCCCCTGCTGGGCTCATCTTCCCTCAGTCTTCCCTTTCTTTGCTGAAGCATTTTCAAATAAATCCTGGCCGTCATCTCACTCCACTCCTGTGTACTCGTTGTGTATCTTTAAAAAAATGCAACAATTTCCGTAGCCACAATGCCATTATCATATCCAACAAAAATAATGCTACCAAGTCCAAGCTCTGATTGATCTGTCCAGTGAGAAGCTGATGAGTTGCTGGGACAAGGAGTAGCGACTTCATTTAGAAGCCGCCAGAGGCTGGCAAGGTGGCAGGCTAGCATCCCAAAGAACCACCTTCCTAGTTAGAGTTCCAGCTTGTTTTATACTGAAGGGGTAGGGAGTAAAGTCCTGGTTCCAGCCATCCACTCGAGGCAATACCTTAACTTCTTCCAGCTAGTCATTCCCAGGTGGAAAAGTGAGCTAAACAAAGATATTTTACCTTAATGCTCATCACCTGGGAGGCAAGGTTCCCATTAGGTGTAACTTAAGTTCATAGGCTACATGCCTTTAGTGACTGACTTGGAATGCAGAAGTCTTTTCCTATTGTAAGTCCCCACTGCCAGTGATCCAGTCCACAGTCCCCTGTGAAAGGGATGAAGACTGCTCTAGGCCTACTGCACTGTGTGTACTCTTGCCTGGAAAATCCCAAGGGCAGGGGAGCCTGGAATTGTCTTTCCTTTTTTATACACAACTATTTGAACCTAGGGTTCCCCAGGTGGCTCACTGGTAAAGAACCTGCCTGCCAGTTTTGGGGCCTCGGGTTTGATCCCTGGTCCTGGAAGACCCCACATGCTGTGGGGCAACTGAGCCCAAGTACCTCAGCTACTGAGCCCTTGCTCTAGGGCTGGGGACCCACGACTGCTGAAGCCCGAGCGCCCCAGAGCCCGTGGTCCTCAGCGAGAGGAGCCGCTGCAGGGAGAAGCCTGCACACGCAACCGGGGAGTGGCCGCCGCTCGCCGCAACTGGAGAAGGGTCTGAGCAGCATCGGAGACCCAGAAAGAAACATCTTCTTCGATGGGTATGTGTTTTGGGCTGTCAGCTCTTAGTTGCGGCATAGCAGCATCTCACCGTGGCATGCAGTCTCTCTAGCAGTGCTGAGCTGGCTGAGCTGCTCCACAGCACGTGGGATCTTCCCAGTTCGGGGATCGAAACTGTGCCTCTTGCATTAGCAGGCAGATTCTCCAGGGAAGCCTGGAGGCCTTTTATTTATTTGCTTATTTTGCCCAGATGGAATATGCTTAAACCGATCCTGAGAACGTGTCTCAACACTGGCAGGTATCTGAAGTTTCCTGCAGCTCGAGGCATTTAAATCTGTTTTCCAGTCCTCAGGATGGCAGGTTCCTGTGTTGAGGCCTCACCTGGGGAGGTCTAGCAGCAGTCTTTGGGTTATTTTTAGCACAAATGATGCAGTTCTGAGAGCTGGCTGGATGGCCTTTTGTAGGCTAGGCCCCATTGTATACTTCTGACTCCGCTGGAGGGGCCTCTCTCACGTGATGGGTACCACTGCAAATGGGCTGCCACGGTGTCCAAGAGCGCCTGAGGGATCAAAGCTGTTCCCTGTGCCCTACGTGTGAGCCCGGTGTGGTGTGGTCAGAGCGAAACCCCGCTCTCTGGTCCTCTCTTTGTCCTTTTCTGAACGCGCTGGCTGGCATTTTGATGACACAGTCGGTGGGAGGAGGGATGCTGTCGCGACTCGCTAACAGCCTTCTTTTGCTGCTTCATCAGCTGCCCCGTTGCCTTTCACATGGCAAGGGACATCAAGGAGAGGTGCTCTGCTTGGCATTCTAGAGTTGTAAGAACCAATAATTTTGTACTTCGCCGGAGACTCCACGCCTGGGGTGGATCGAGAGCTTTTCTCACCATCTCGGTGTTAACCAGACTACGATGCACCTGTGTCTCCCAGAAAGTCTGCTCATCTCACCCGGAGCTCCTGTGCGGAAACGGGAGTCGGGTGCCTCAAGTCCACGGGAGCCCCTGGGCTTCTTCGTTAAATCATGGTGTTCCTCCCTTTCTACCACGCTGCTGCCGGAAGGGGACCCCTTCCAGGGTCTAAGAGTGGGTTCTTGTCTAACACTCAGAAATCGTCCGAGACAACAGAGGCGCTGGCAAAGCACGAGACTTCACTGGGAAGGGACACCAGGTGGAGAGCAGCAGGGTGGGGAGACCCAGGAGAGCTGCTCTGCCGGGTGGCTTGAAGTCTCAGCCACTCGGGGATGGGGTTAAGTTTCTGGGTCGCCTCTGGCCAGTCATCTTGCTTGGCCCATATTCGGCCTGACTCAGGGCCCCTCCTGGTGGGGCTTGTACCTCTCACCTAAGATAGATTCCAGCAAGAAAAGTCCTGGGATGTTGGCAGGACAATATTATGGAGTAGCATCTCCTCCCTCCTTTTGGGCCCTCCAGAATTTTCCCCATGTTAGTTTTTGGGGGGCAGCACTGTGTTCCTGATTGGGACCTCCTGTTGTGAGACAACTCACGCAAGCTGTTATCACCATGCCTGACCAAGGCATGTGGTTTTGGTCAGTGATTCCCTAAAAGTACGAGAGGCTCCTGTCTGTTTATTGTTTTCCTTATGTTTTAGCCTAGGGCAAGCTTTATCTAATATCCCTCCTCCTTACAGCAAGCATATCGTTCCTTCCCCAGTGGCATTATGACTCTCTGGGTTACTCGCCTTTAGGAATCCAATGCAATGGTCAGAAAAGCGGTGTTACACTCTGCATCTTCTTTCTTTTGTCATCGTTCCCTGTTGTTGCTACCAATTGAGAAGGGTTCATTCCAAATACACCATCTGATTTTTGCCCCAAACTATATGAGGTGTTTTGCCCAGAAAAGGTCAAATTTACTATTCTATTATATTCAGAGGCTTCAGGATCTGCATCAGTCTATCAGTTCAGTTGCTCAGTCATGTCCGACTCTTTGCGACCCCATGAATCGCAGCACGCCAGGCCTCCCGGTCCATCACCAACTCCCGGAGTTCACCCAAACTCATGTCCATTGAGTCAGTGATGCCATCCAGCCATCTCATCCTCAGTCGTCCCCTTCTCCTCCTGCCCCCAATCCCTCCTAGCATCAGAGTCTTTTCCAATAAGTCAACTCTTTGCATGAGGTAGCCAAAGTACTGGAGTTTCAGCTTTAGCATCAGTCCTTCCAAAGAAATCCCAGGGCTGATCTCCTTCAGAATGGACTGGTTGGATCTCCTTGCAGTCCAAGGGACTCTCAAGAGTCTTCTCCAACACCACAGTTCAAAAGCATCAATTCTTTGGCGCTCAGTTTTCTTCACAGTCCAACTCTCACATCCATACATGACTACTGGAAAAACCATAGCCTTGACTAGACGGACCTTTGTTGGCAAAGTAATATCTCTGTTTTTCAATATGCTATCTAGGTTGGTCATCACTTTCCTTCCAAGGAGTAAGCGTCTTTTAATTTCATGGCTGCAATCACCATCTGCAGTGATTTTGGAGCCCCCCAAAANAATCCCAGGGCTGATCTCCTTCAGAATTGACTGGTTGGATCTCCTTGCAGTCCAAGGGACTCTCAAGAGTCTTCTCCAACACCACAGTTCAAAAGCATCAATTCTTTGGCGCTCAGTTTTCTTCACAGTCCAACTCTCACATCCATACATGACTACTGGAAAAACCATAGCCTTGACTAGACGGACCTTTGTTGGCAAAGTAATATCTCTGTTTTTCAATATGCTATCTAGGTTGGTCATCACTTTCCTTCCAAGGAGTAAGCGTCTTTTAATTTCATGGCTGCAATCACCATCTGCAGTGATTTTGGAGCCCCCCAAATTAAAGTCTGACACTGTTTCCACTGTTTCCCCATCTATTTCCCATGAAGTGATGGGACCGGATGCCATGATCTTCGTTTTCTGAATGTTGAGCTTTAAGCCAACTTTTTCACTCTCCACTTTCACTTTCATCAAGAGGCTTTTTAGTTCCTCTTCACTTTCTGCCATAAGGGTGGTGTCATCTGCATATCTGAGGTTATTGATATTTCTTCCAGCAATCTTGACTCTAGCTTGTGCTTCCTTCCAGCCCAGTGTTTCTCATGATGTACTCTGCATAGAAGTTAAATAAGCAGGGTGACAATATACAGCCTTGAAGTACTCCTTTTCCTATTTGGAACCACTCTGTAGGCCTAGTAATAATTTTTTGCCGAATTTCTTGGATTTTGTTCAAACTCTTCTGTTTTAGGAACCAAGTGAAACCTTTCTCTTCTCTCTGGGAATGTCCTTTCCTCCACTGATAGTCTAAGTGGAAACATGGTACCAAAACCAAATGGAATAAAAAAACCCAAAAAACAGAAAACTCTGAATTTACTCTCAAGTTTGGTCTTGGGGTTTGACATGTCATAAGAACCATCAACTAAAACCCCATGGAACGTGACTCTTTGGAGAGTTGTTGGATCCAGACCGTCAGCACAGGAGACCGTCAGCACAGGAGACCAGAGATAACATAGTACCGCAAAGCTCTGGCTTTTCCAATGTCACGTAGGGACAGCGGTCACGTAGGGACAGTGTCATGCAGGGACAGCAGTCACATAGGGACAGTGTCATGCAGGGACAGTGTCACGCAGGGACGTGAGAGCTGGACCGTAAAGAAGGCTGAGCGCCGAAGAACTGATGCTTCTGAATTGGGGTGTTGGAGAAGACTCTTGAGAGTCCCTTGGACTGCAAGGAGATCCAACCCATCCATTCTAAAGGAAACCAACCCTGAATATTCATTGGAAGGACTGATGCTGAAACTGAAGCTCACAATGGCTGATGTGAAGAGCCAGTTCATTAGAAGAGACCCTGATGCTGGGAAAGATTGATGACAGGAGGAGAGGGGATGACAGAGGACAAGATGGGTGGACGGCACCACCTGACTCAATGGACGTGAACTTGAGCAAAGAGATAGTGAAGGACAGGGAAGCCTGGCGTGCCGCAGTCTATGTGGTCCCCAACAGTTGGACACGACTGAGCGAGTGAGCAGCAACACAGCACAGGGTACAGAGTCCCAGGGCGACCCCGCCTAAACCCCCTTGTGGGTCATAGCAGGTCCTGCGGCTACACACTGTTACAATGGATCATCGTCTGCCTCTCAGTCAGCTTCACAGCTGTCATCAGATCGCTTATCCAAAATGTGCCCTAGAGGGATTTTTTTAGGGATAGTTAAAATATCCCAATTTTTAAAGACGGAAATACAAGACAAATGAAACGTAAGCGGCACAGACATGCTAGCATACAAAGAAACCAACCAACCAGTTCACAAATTGGGTAAAATGTCTAGCAATTATTTCCTCTAACTGGGTACTCCACTCAAGTACAAAGCAAACTGGCTTATCCCACAGGAAAAAACTCAAGAGAAGTAATCAAATTTCAAGTTCTAGCTCTACACACCAGAGTGGCTTACCCAACTGCACTGAGCCTGTCAACTATGCACACCAGAGCGATTTACCCAGCTGCACTGAGCCCGTCAACTCCCAGATCTTGATTCTTTGCTCCCACTACCAAGCGCTGGAGTAGCCAGTACCATTTTGGGGAACTTCAAGGGAAGATCCTCAGGATAAGAGGTCCTGGCAGCTGCTCGGGACTTACTCCAAAATTCCCCAACCAAGTCAGAGGGCCATGAGCAGCAAGGGTCCTTGATAGTTTTATCAAAATTTGTTCTGGAGTCTAAGCTCATACTGCTCTCCAAATGACAGGCCAGCCAATCAACAGATGGGTTGTTGTGGCAAGGAATGGCGAATTTATTCAGAAGCCAGCAGACAAGAAGACAGCAGGCTAACCTCCCAAGAAACCACCTTCCCAGGACGCAGGCTTCTTTTATACTAAAAGGGGAGGGGCTGAAGTCCTGGTTCCAGGATGTGTTAACTTCTTCCTTCTTGCAACCATTCCCAGGTGGGGCTGGTGAGGCTGGTTTTTTGTGAGCTAATCAAAGGTATTTTAGCTTAATCCTCATTCCCTGGGAGGCAGGAGTCCCAGAGATGGGCCAATGCCTTTAGTAATTAACTTGTAACAGTAATACCTGGGGGTTCCCCTGTGGCTCAGTGGTAAAAAATCTGCCTGCGAAGCAGGAGCCCAGGAGATCTAGGTTTGATCCCTGGGTCAGGAAGATCCCCTGGAGAAGGAAATGGCAACCCACTCCAGTATTCTTGCNCCCTGGGAGGCAGGAGTCCCAGAGATGGGCCAATGCCTTTAGTAATTAACTTGTAACAGTAATACCTGGGGGTTCCCCTGTGGTTCAGTGGTAAAAAATCTGCCTGCGAAGCAGGAGCCCAGGAGATCTAGGTTTGATCCCTGGGTCAGGAAGATCCCCTGGAGAAGGAAATGGCAACCCACTCCAGTATTCTTGCCTGGAGTATCCCATAGACAGAGGAGCCTAGCGGGCCACAGGCCATAGATAGGGTCCGCAAAGAACTGGACACAACTGAAGCAACTTAGCACATAAACTCAGAATAATACAAAGTTTCTTCCCTATCATAGTGACAATAATTTCTTAATATCACCTAGTAACTAGTTCATAATCAAATTTCCCTGATTGTTTTAAAAAAGTCTTTTTACTCTTTGGACCATGCAGAACAAGGTCCATATTCTATACTACATTTGGTTATACCTTAAGGATCTAATTGAAGGAAGCCTTGCCCACCCCCTTCCCCCACCACACCTCTCTCATATATCGCTGAGCTATTGAAGATACTGGATAAATTTTCCAGTAGAAGTACCTGCATTCTGGATCTGTTTGATTTATTTGGTGTTATTAAATATGCTCCTCTGTAAATGGATGTTTCCCTAGAGACTTGGTTAGCCTCATGCTCTGCTCTTAAGAAAGAAAACCTTACAGGCAATGCTGTGTGCTGAGACTGCATCTCTTTAGGAGACAAGAAACGCCTCGTGGGTGGGGTTCTACTTTTAGTGATTCTAAGATTGACTGGTGGCTTCAGGTGGTGATAACCTGACTGATCCCTTGTAAAATTCCCTTTCGAGCCTTCATCTGATAGTTTTATTCATTGATGATAATTTCCTGCCTCAAATTTATTAGTGGTTGCAAAATGGTAATTTTCCAATTTTATCATTTTTTTCTCACTCATTAATTGGAAGTCTTTTGCAAAGAACTTTCCCTCATTAACTAGGAGAATTTGGTGACCCTGAAATACAATTCTTGCAGTAAAGGAGGGACAAATGCTTATTAAAGGATAAATGCAAATTAAAGGACAAAATTATTTCCTTTAATGGCCAGTATTCAGAGTAAGGTGTTGGTGCTCTACCCAATCTGCTTCTCTAACCCTCTAGCCCTGTATCCTCCTAGCCCCCTTTCAGTATCACTCTGAATGGCTACATTTTGTATGTTCAATGTTTCAAGTGCCTTCATTAACCTTTTCGCCAGTTTAGATTGCCCTGTCTTAGGCAACGGGAATGCTGGGAGCACTGTGTGGTTTTTGCTGTTCCCCCATTTTTTGATATCTTTGCTTTCCGGCACAAGATGCCCCAAGTCTCATCCTGAGTATCTCCTGTTGACCTGGAACCGACCTTTCCTCCAAGGACGTGTGCACCAGCACATCTCACTGTTGTCAAATAGTCTGTTGCTTCTAGGCTTTTAGAGTGACCTTATGAGATTTTTACTTCACTTATTTTATACTTATATCTCTTTTTCCCTTGCTCTGAAAACAGTGATTCCTAATGTTTATTATTATACATTAAATAATAGTATGATAATAGTTAATAATAATTAAATAATAGTATAATAATACTATTATTAAATAATAGTATAATAATAGCCATAAAAGTTTCAAATAATGCCAATTTTACTATTAAAATGTATACTACCAAATGAAATGCAATATATCTTCATATCTTTATTTGTCCTTGGGGAAAAACTAACTCTTGCCATATTCTCCCTGTATTTTAAAAGAACAGACAAACTGTACTTCATCAAAAAATAGACAAACTGTACTTCATCAAAATTTAAAATCTTTCTGTTTTAAAGGACACTATCAAGGAAGTGAAAAATACAAGGGAACTTGAGTCCAGAATATATATTTAAAGCATTAAAAAAAAACCCTAACAAAACAAAGAAATCTCACAACTCATCAATAAAAAGGCAAAAAAAAAAAAAAAAAACCTCAATTAAAAAGCAAGGAGAGAATCTGGGTAGACATTTCTCCAAAGAAAATATTCAAATGGCAAATATGCACATGAAAAAATGTTCAGTGTTATTAGCCATCAGGGAAATGCAAATCAAAACCGCAATAAGATACCTATCACCCCACTATAATTGCTATAGTCAAAGGACAAATAATCACAAGTGCTAGTGAAGACGTAGAGAAGCTGAAACCCTCGTACCTTGCTGCTGGGGCTGTAAAATGGTGCAGCCACTGTGCAAGTGTGGCAGTTCCTCTCAAAGGTAAACACAGAGCTTCTCTAAGACCCAGCAATTCCATTTCTAGACATCCACCCAAAAGAGTTGAAAATATTATGTTCACACAAACACTTGCACATAAATGTTTATGGCAATATTTTTCAAATAGTAAAAAAAAGTAGAAACAGCCCAAAATCTATCAACTGATGAATGGATAAACAGATGGTGGTACATACATCCAACAGAATGATTATTTGGCCATATGAAGGAACGAAGTACTGATACCTGCCACAGCAGAGATGAATCTACCTCAAAAATGTTACACTAGGTGAAAGCCACTGGTACACAAAATGTCACATATATGACCCCATTTATATGAAATGTTCCGGAGAAGGCAATGGCACCCCACTCCAGTACTCTTGCCTGGAAAATCCCATGGACAGAGGAGCCTGGTGGACTGCAGTCCATGGGGTCTCTAAGAGTTGGACACGACTGAGCGACTTCACTTTCACTTTTCACTTTCATGTATTGGAGAAGGAAATGGCAACCCACTCTAGTGTTCTTGCCTGGAGAATCCCAGGGATGGTGGAGCCTAGTGGGCTGCCATCTATGGGGTCGCTCAGAGTCGGCATGACTGAAGTGACTTAGCATATGAAATGTTCAGAACGAATAGATCCATAGAGACAATGCAGATTGGTGGCTGCCAGAAACAGGAGTGACAGGAAGAATGCTAATAGGTAGGGGGAATGAAAATATTCTAAGTTAGGTAGTGGCTACGGCTGCACAAATCTATGACTATACTAGAAACACTGAACTTTTCAAAAGGGAGAATTGGATTACATCTCAATTTAAAAACAAAAACAATTTTCTTCCCACATTTGTTCCCTACAGGCCCAAAGAAGAAAACTTCCGTTACTTTGACCCTGTTTCCCCACTTGTCTCTTAATTTTAGCCAGAGCTGCAGGCTTCCCAGGTAATTCCCAGTGGTAATAAGTCTGCCTGCCAATGCAGGAAACGTAGGCTTGATCTCTGGGTTGGGAAGATCCCCTGGAGGAGGAAACGGTAACTCCAGTATTCTGCCTGGAGAATTCCATGGACATAGAAGCCTGGCGGGCTACAGTCTGTGGGGTGACAAGGACACGACTGAATACACACACACACACTCACAGCCCTTACACACACCCGGGGACGGGGCAGCAGTGCGCAGGCGCCTTTCTCTGTTGGAAGGAGGGGAGGGGCTCGCCCCGCCCGTGTGGGTGACTCCGCCCACTCCTAGCTTGCCCCGCCTCCCTCGCGCAAGGATGTGGGCGGCAGCGAGTGGCCGGCGCCAATCAGCGCTGGCGCCCCAGGTTCGGTTTCCGCGGGTGTGCGTGGCTGCTCCTTGGAGCTTGCTGGCGCGTGGGCGCTCGGCAATGAGCAGGACCTGGCGTGTTACTGCCTTTCCCCACATAAGCGACTCAGGCGGCGCCGCATCCCGGGTGCTTTTTGCCAAGCCCTACTGGGAGCAGTCGCCAGGCGTCGCCGGGCCGTCCCCCCGACACTCCCTGTCCTTGCGCGCGGGAAAACTGCTGCCCAGCGGCAGGGTAGGGACTTTCCCTAGAACAGGGCAGTCTTTCTGTCAAGGGCCACATAGTAAATATTTTATGCTTTTCAGGCCATATGGTCTCTGTCACAACTAAGTTTTTGTAGCAAAGCAGCAGCCATAGATGGTATGTAAAGGAATGCAAGTGGTCTGTTTCATTAAAACTACGGGTGGACTCTGAAGTCTGAATCCCATATATGTCATGAAATATTATTTTGCTTTCTTCAGCCATCTAAAAATAGAAAAACCATTCTTAGCCTCTGGCTGTGAAAGAGCGTGGTGTGCCAAGGCCGGTGCCCCTTTACTGGTTCCTGTATTTGTCGGGGACTCGTGGCCTCAGCAGCCCGGGGAATTCACTGACACAGAGCTGAGAACATTGCTCTAAATGAAGATGGGGTTAGCTCTTTGATTCCACCACCCTCCCTTTCCAACGCCCAACATATCAGGGACAAGGGCCATGAGGACCAACCTATCTCAGCAAATTTCTCATAATTCCATTTTATTTTATTCCCTTGGACTTTTTTGGTAGGAAGACTTAATTCTTTTGAAGTTTATTTTATATTTGATTGTGGTAAAGGGAAAACCTAATTCTTTTGGATCCAGAGTGTGCCTTCTTCCTGCGTTTCAATTTCAGAGGTTATATAGCCTCTGCAACAAAGCTGGTTCAGAGAGCTTCGATTCTGTCTGGAGGACAGCATGCCAACCTCAGCCACCTGGCTCAGCCCATTGGAACAGAAGCCCTTCCACTGGCTGTCCTCTCCAAAGTGCAGCAGCTCAAAAGCCAGCATCATACAGGGCCAGCTGATGTATTCCATTCAGTATTTGTGGGTCTGCAGAGGAAGGCGTGAGGACAGGATTTAGGCCAGCTCTATTTGGTGGAGATATAATGTGGCTGGTCTGTAACTTTACATTTTCTAGAAGCCTTCTTCTTGTTGTTTAGTTGCTAAGCTGTGCCTGACTCTTTGAGATCCCATGGACTGTACCTGCCAGGCTCCTCTGTCCATAGGATACTCCAGGCAAGAATACTGGAGTGGGTCTTCTTCTCCAGGGGATCTTCCCATACCAAGGATCAAACCTATGTCTCCTGCATTGGCAGGCAGATTCTTTACTGCTAAGCCACCTTTACAAAAGGGAAACCCCCTTTATGAAAGTAAAAATAAACAAGTGGTATACATGTGATATATTTTAACCCAGTATTTTGACATGTAGCAATATAGAACAGTTATTAATGAAATATTTTTTTAACCTTTATTTTGGGTCCTAAGTCTTTGCAACCTGGTGTGTAGTTCACACATCTCGTTGCAGACCAGCCACGTGTCAGGCACTCACAAAACACTGGCTGGTGGCCACCAGACTGAGCAGCACAGGTTTCAACCAAATGCGATGAGGGCTGGGCACACCTCTGGTCTGTCTAGTCTGCTGGTGATCTGAACTGGGTTTGCTGGTGGAGGGTGGGACAAGGTGTATGTTTTGGAATAGGAGGGTGAGGGTCCATAAGGACCCAGGATAGGTGATGGGGTGTATCCCTTGACCTCTCACGTTGGGAAGAGGGTTTGGAGGGGGAAAGATAATCCAAAAGAAAGTATAGAATTTTTTTGTGGACCCACAGCTTAAAACAGAAGGGGAGTTTAGTTCTAAGATAAGCAGCAGTCTCATCATTTCAAGCTTTTAAGGTGATTAACTGTTTTGAAGCTATTTTGAATCAGTTAAAAAAAATTTTTTTTAATTTGGTGATGCAATGCAACTTGTGAGATATCAGTTCCTCAACTAGGGACTGAACCCAGGCCACAGGAGTGAAAGCGTGAATCCTAACCACCAGGGAACTCGCTGATGATGAACCTTTTTGATACCTCATTCAGGGGCTAAGGAGAGGCCCTTTTCCTTTTGATTTCCCCATCCCTCTGCCACCACAAGCATACATGTGTTTGAAGCCTTGCTCCCAGGAGGGCTTTCGGGCAAACTCCCCTCAGAAACTGCACTGCTACTTCTGGGAAAACAGGACTAACTGGGTAAGATTCGGAACATCTGAGTTGCACTGAGTGGCCACACCCCTCCCCCTCAGGGAACGGATAACAAAGCCAGCTTTGAGGGGTGAGGGGTGTCTGGAGGGTCGTTTCCCCCAAAATGAAGCCTCTGTTTTGCCCATTTAAGACCCTTCCCCAGGCCCCAACCACAGGTGAGTTTGTGGAGATGTCCGGCTGCCCGCAGGGGGCAGTGTTTCCAAACCTCTGCCTGCTTGGGCCAGTTGAGCAAACCCCCTGGGACCTCGAGCTCCCCAGAGGAAGCAGTGGGGGCCCCACGCTCAGGCAGTGAGACTGGGACGGAATACCCACAGCACAGACATCAGTCATCAGGGGTTTTCCAGGGACAAGGATCACACGGGGTCATCTGAGAGGAAAAATACTGAGGTCCAGACACTGAGCTCAGGCCCAGAGTCCAGGCAGGAGCGCCTGCAGCTCCAACCGGGAGAAAATGTCAGTGAGAAAAGCAGTTCCACAAACAGACGGGAAAGCGGATACTGTGGAGCAGAAAGACAGAGGCAGAGGAGCTCTGGTCACGTTTATTACAAAATAAAGATTACAAATCTGGTACAGAAAAGATCTCGAACAGCAGTCCCCCAGCCCACAGGGCCCCCCTGTCGGGTGCGCTGGCTGGCGGGGGGGGGCGGG
>SJYX01024388.1:143027-196149 GCA_006410675.1 Oreotragus oreotragus | reverse complement strand
GGTGGGGGGGGGGGCGGGGGGGCGCTCAGATGCGAAGGTCCCCGGCCAGGAGGGCGCTGTACCGGGCAGGCGTGAGCGGCAGGTAGGCGCCCCTGGCCTGGTCCAGAATGTAGAGTGGGTCGCTCAGCGCGCTTGGGTCAAAGCCTTCTTTTGCCATCCGAACCTTCTGCTGTTTGAAGGTCTCTGTCGTGGCCAGGGACTCCTAGGGAAGGGGAGGTCAGAGGAGGCTGAAGGAAGGGGTATTCTGCCCCAGTGGTTCTGGGGAACTGCCTGAGTTTTGTGGAGGGGTAGGTCTGGGGAAAGAGGAGATGAGGCCCAGGTTTAGAGGAGGGGGTGACAGGGAAGGGAAGGGGCCAGGCCTGAAGGACGAAGTGGGTGAAAAGCACGTGTCTGGGCAGGAACTGCTTTTTCTCTCCACAGAGTATGTTACGTGGGGGTCCTCTGGGGGGGTTTGGGAGCCAGTGACTGCTGCAGATATACAGGGTGAGGTCAAGGGTCAGAGCAGGGGTGGCTGCTTACCTGGAGCCTTAGGAATCGAGGCCGGGCATAAGGTGGCAAGTTCTCAGAAACATGGGCATAGAGCTGCACAAGGTCCAAAGAGTGGGGGGGACGGAGAGCCAGGGCTGCCATCCCAGCCCGGCCTTCATGCCCTGGTGGGTGTGGGGGGCAGGGTCAGCCGTGGGAGATGACCCCCACGGGGCCCTCTGCTCCCTGTACCCGACGTAGCACCACTTCCGCATGGTGGGCCTGGTGCCCCTCCCCACTGCCTGGGCACCTGGCACAGTGACTCCGTAGACGTTCACCTCCTGAAGAAAGTCCAGGGCCTCCAAGGCCTCGGCCACCTCGGTGGTGGCCACGTTCTCCCCTTTCCACCTGCCAGAGATGGGAAACTGGGAGTCAGGGGCAGGGCCTCCTGAGCTTGGTGGGGAGAGAAAGAGGCCAGGATGAGGGCGAGGTACCAGATGGTCTCGGGGAAGAAGTTGGAGGCTGGAGAGGAGAGGTTAGGTGAGAAGCTAGGTTGGTGCACAGTAGAGGTTTAGAGGGTTTGGGTCCCAGAGATTCAGATGCCCAGAAGAATCAGAAAGTGAGGGGCAGGTACCTAAAAGTATCTCCGGTACGATCATGGAAGCGAAGAAAGCCCTGGTTGTCGCAGACTAACAGGTCCCCGGTGTTGAAGAAAACGTCCCCAGGCCGGAAGACGTGCTTCAGCAGCTTTCCCCGGGCCAGCTCTGGGCCCCCAGCGTAGCCCAGGAATGGCGACTGCTGGCTCACAGGGGCCACCAGCAGGCCTGGCTCACCTGGCAGAGCCACCGGGGTCAGGGGTGGCCGCCCCCCACGCCACTCTCCACATACACCGCCCCCACCCACTCCACCTGGACACACACCTGGAGACGTGGCCACACAGTGCCCCTGGGTGTCCCGAACTGGCTCCCCTGTGGCGACATCATAGCGAATCAAAGAGAAGGGGAAGACATGCTAGGGGAAGGGAGACCCAGGGACTGGGTCACTTCCGGTGCATGAGCCCCTTCCCACTAACCCTCCCCCACTGTCCCCCAGATTTCCTGGCTTCCTCCTGCAACTCACCTTGTAAAGCCAGGAGGCGCGCCCCACAGCGCCCTGCTGGCCGGTGTAGTTGAAAGTGGCCACGTTGCCCTCGGTCAGCCCGTAAGTCTCCAGCACCTGCAGGGGCCCGAAGCGCCGCACAAAGCGCTCCCAGGTGTCCGGCCGCAGCCCACTTCCCACCACCAGCCGGACCTTATGTCCACGTTCTGCCTTGTTCTGAGACAGGTGGGGAGAGCAGCAGGAGCTTCAGCCTCCGCATGCCAGCCAGCTCCCCGGGGCTGGAGCCCTGTTTCCCATTCTCGTCGACACCCTTCACCGCGACCTCCTTCAGGTGCCCTAAGCATCCAGGTCTGACCGCCCAGGCTCCTTCTCCCCCTTCCATTTTCTTCTTTTTGCTTCCTCTCTCTGACTCTCAGACAACGGTCTCAGTGCCCCCTACCAACTGCCCACCTCCCTGCCGCCGTGGCTCTGCCCAGGACCTGTGCCCACGCACCGGGGGCTGGTTGACGAGGTACCGGCACAATTCCCCGATGTATTGGAACACTGTCACCCTGTGCTGCTGGCAGTCCTCCCAGAACTGGCCGGCTGAGAACTTGGACTTCAGCACCACTGTGGCCCCTGCCAGGATCGGGGAGGGGGGTGGGAGGAGTAAGGAAGGAGGCGAGCTTATAGCTGGAGGGGGCGTGGGGTCCTGACTCCCTTCTTCCCAGACACCAGCCTTCACTATGGTGTAATTCCCTGAAACACCAGGCTGTGACATTCATACTCGCCACAGGCCAAGCTGGCCCTTGTCCTTTCCACCTGTAATTTAGGGAGGTTAGCGCCCTGTCCCCACTTTCATCCTCACGCAGTCCACTCTCTGAACCTTTCCCCTAGGTCCCAACCCTCTTCTCCATTTGCCCCGTCCTGGGCTCTACAGCCCTCCCATCCCCTGGCGTTTGGAGCCTGGAGTTCCGTGAACTGCATGCCCCCCTGGTTGCTCAGCCTGTAGGTCTGTGCAGATGATGTTTCTCCATTAAACCAGGAGCTCCTGGAGAGGAGGCCCAGCCTGCTTCCTCTCCATTCTCTACCCTGAAGGGCTCAGGAAGCATCCCCAGGTGAGCACACCACAGTAGGTACTTGGAGGTTTGCTGGCATAAATACTTGCAAGAGGGCTGAATGAGGGGCTGTGGTGGGGGAGACTGACCAATGCCCAAGCATCCCACGATGCCCAACAGGGAGCCAGACATGTGGTAGAGTGGCAGGGCGAGGTAGATCACATCCTCCTGGTGGGCTCCGCACAGCTGGTAGAATCCCTGGCACTGCAGGACCTTCAGGTGACTGATCCGAGCAGCCTTGGGGAGGCCTGGGGGTGGGGGTGGGGGAGGTCAGGGAAGGGTCTGAACCCAAGCCTTGTCTCCCTCTTTGCCCCTGCTGGGTTTCCCACAGCAAGAGGCAGAGGCAAGGCTGAAACTGAGAAGGCAGGCCGGGGTGTCCCAGAAATGAGGGACGTTCAGGGAAGTGGAGAAATGGAGGCGTGGGAGGATTGCTGAGGCAGGGGATACTGGCCCCTGGGATTACCCTTCTCTCTGGGGGCTGTGGAGGAGTGGCCTAGGCACTGAGGAGGTCATAGTTCCTGTTCCCAGGCCCCTGCCTTCCTTGGCTTTAGATTCTGGGAGGTGAATATCCTCACCCGTGGTGCCGGAGGTGAAGATGTACAGGCACGTGTCCGTCATGTTCTGGGGGGCAGACAGGTACCCGGGCACTGGCCCATCCACTTCAGCTGAGGCCTCAGCCAGAAAATCGCTGATTCCAGCAGGACGGGTGTCAGAGCCCACAGCCCACAGGTGAAGCCCCATGCCTCTCAGGGCCGGCAGGTCAGGCTCCAGGGACTCCAAGAATTCTGGATGGAGTGGGAAAGCACAGCCCCGCAGTTCGACCCGACGCAGAAGACTTCCCACCCTTTACCCCATCTGTGCCGCCACCCCCGGCTCGCACAGTTCCCAAGGAAGGAAGGCTGACGAGGACAGAACCGACGTCCCATCATGGGCCTGGGACCTGGAGCCCAAGTCTTGGGAAAGCTTTGGGAAACCAGAGAGAGGCCAGCAGCCTCCCGTCACAAGCGCGAAGAACTCTTTTCCGCGCCGCTTCCGAACCGGCTGGAGAGAGTGCGGCCTCCTCCCCACCCCACTCCGGCTCGGCCCCGGCACGCCCCTTTCGGTGGCTGGCCCCGCCCCAGCCTGTCGGGCGCTCGGTCCTTACCTGGCGCCAGCAGGAGCGCGCGGGCGCCGCAGCTGCGGAGGCAGTGCTGTAGGGGACCCCGGCGCAGAGCGGTGGGCACAAAGGCCGTGCGCAGGCCGGCCTTGGCCAGCCCGAACCAGAGCCACAGGAACTCTGGGCAGGCGGGGAGCAGCAGCGCCACGGTGGCCCCAGGTGCCAGAGGGGCCGCGCCATCCCCTTCCCGCACGGCCCGCGCCGCGCCGCTTCCGGCCGCCTGATCTCTAGCGCAGTGCGCCGCCCGCTCGCCTTCCCCGGCGCCCCCCGTGCCGCCGCCGCCGCCGAGTCCCCCGTCCCAGCCTCGCGCGCGCAAAAAGGCGCGCGCAGCCCGGTTGCTGTGGCGCTCGGCCTCCGCGTAGCTAAAGCGCTGCGCGCCGTGAATGAGAAAGGTGTGCGCCGGGCGCTGCCGGGCCAGCTGCGCGAGGCGCCAGGCCAGGCTGCAGCCCCCCTCAGGACCTTCTGGGTCGGCGGCAGCCGCGGCCAGAGCGCGCGCTCGAAGAGCCCGTTTGCAGCGTAGGGCGCGCATCGTGAAGGCCAAGTCTGCCGCGAGCCAGCGCAACTGCGACCACAGGCGCAGTGGCAGCAGCAGCAGCGGCAGCAGCAGCAGCAGGGGTAGCAGCAGGAGAGAGGCCATGGTGCCCGCTTCCTCCGCTCGGCCCGGTCTGGCCCCAGCAGCTCAGTCAGGCCCGATGCTCCCTTCCGACAAACTGGGGCCGCTGGTCTAGCGCTCAGACCTCTCCTTCCCGGGAGCTCGCGCGCTGGCACACGCCCCTTCCCACCCAGTCCCCCTCCCCACGGGCGAAGAGCGGAGGCCCGGGAGGAGTGCTAGTGGGGGGCGGCCCCACAGCCCGGCCCTTCCCAGAGCTATGCTCCGCCCCAGGCGCGCTCCCTCCCGGACCTCGCGGCCCGCACCCTACCAGCTCTTGGGCGGTGCTCAAGCCTTCTCTAAATCCCAGGGTCGGGTCTGTTTCAAGGTTTTCTCTAGGACAGTCTAGACGTCTGGCTGGACTTTGGACCCCTGGTCAGAGCGCCAGGGCACTAAGAGCCAAGTCCATCGTTCCCTTTTTCCTCATTGTCACCGGATGACGGGAGGGTGGCACTACTCTCCCAGACTGAAGACTCGGCCTCCTGCCCACATGGTGCTGCAAGTTGCGGCATGGCACCTCCGCCAGAGGCCAGACCCATGCCCTCCCTCCAGCCGCCAGCAGTAGCAACCCCAGATGGGTGGGGACAGAGTGAAGTAGGGGAGAGGTGGAGGCCCAGCCAGCCAGATTTCTGGAGGGGCCACTGCGGCGGAGGCCCCTCCCTCTGGGCAAAGGGACAATAACTGGGGCTAGCCAGCGAATGCTTTCCATCCTGGTTTTAATTGGGGCAGAGGAAACAGGGGAGCGGGAG
The DNA here is from genome assembly GCA_006410675.1 of Oreotragus oreotragus. NCBI lineage: Eukaryota > Metazoa > Chordata > Mammalia > Artiodactyla > Bovidae > Oreotragus > Oreotragus oreotragus. Next base: position 190,935 of record SJYX01024388.1, on the reverse strand, counting down.
AGGGGAAGGAAAAGAGGCCTCCGGCAGTTTAAGCTTTCAAAGGAAGGAGCAGCAGCTTTGAGGGATGGGAAAACCTGGATTCTGTAAGACAAATTTGCCGGCTAAACAGGAGAAGCTGCCTGCAGTCAGCCCAAACTTCACTCCTTTCTCTTCATCCTGCCACTCAAGCTCCCAGGACAGCAGCAGAACAAAAGCAGAGCCAAGGAGCTTTTCTAATGGTACACACGGATGGGCAAGTGGCTAGACAGGAAGAGGGTTCCTTCTCTCAGCTATCTGAACTCTACACCGGGCACACATATTAGCAACCCCAGCCCAAGCAGGTGGTCCTGCAGTAGCTGGTAAGCATCAGAGTATGACACACTAGCTTCTAGAAGGCAACTATGCTCACCACTACACCACCAATGTAACACTAGCATTCTGGAAGCTTCTGGAAGCCTCTAGTTTCATGAGAGATGGCTAAGGACAGACAGGCTTCTGGGAGATGGTACAACATCGATTTCTGCCTGGACAGGTCAGCGCCTGGCCTGCACAGCCAGCAGCAGCAAGAAGGATGTGGGGGTTAAAGCCAGCTCCCTCCTGCTCTGGACAAGAAGGGGCAGGCAGGGAGCGAGAAGGGGAAGGGTGCCAATTAAATCAAGACCACCGGTACATGCACAGGGTAAGTGGGGGCAGCACCTCTGGCACAAAAGAGGTTCTGGCTTGTTTTATTATCATTTAAAAACAACTTTTAAAATGCGATTATCTCTGCCAAAAAAAAGAAAAAGACAAGACAGATCCAAGGAAATGGGGCCGTTGGACAGTTCTGTGGAACATGCCTCTGGGGCTCCCAGAGCGCTGGCCCGGTGTGAGGCGCCCACTTCGGGTCAGCACAAGCCTCCAGAGCACCCCGGGTAGGGCTGTGGCCTCCCTCTCAGATTCCTTTCTGAACACCTGTGGCATCTGGCCCTCGGAGAAGAAAAGGCGAAGTGAGCACATCACAGATTAAGTGCTCATTTCACACCGATGTACAGAGGGCAACTATAAAATGCCTGTTCAGAGCAGATCAAGACCCGAAAGGGGAGCGGGGAGGGCCGCGCACAGTTTTTACTCTCATCCTAGCCTCTGCGGCCAGCTGCCCCTCGGCCATTTCTCTCCTCTATTGAAATAGCTTTTGGGGAAGCTGGGGGAGGGGGCGAGGACTTCCTCCACAGTTCAGGCTTTGCACAGCCTCTGGCTTCAGTGGGAGCCTGAGGATCAGGGGGAGCAGCAGTGGGGCTGGGGCTGCATGGCAGCTTCTCACGAGGGCTGAGCTCCGGGAGGCAGCTCGTCCTTCTCCCCGGGTGAGCTCTGGGATGGGGACAGGCTGCTTCCCCTACGCTCTCCCCGGCCTCTGTTAACCTGATTCACCAAGGAGGGGAGGGCAGTCCAACTGGGAGTGGCCGGGGAACAGGGCCTCAGTCACTGTCAGACCCCACTGCAGAGGACCCTTTCCGTTTCCGCTTGGTGGGCTTCGGTTTTGTGTCTTCTTCCTCCTGGGAGAGAGAGGAGGGAAAGTCGCTGTCCGGAGCGGTTGCCGGGCCCAGCTCCGCCCGCACCCAGCCTCTCCCTGCATCCCGTGCGTGGCGTGCCCAGCCAGGGGTCTCACCGAGGCACTGCTGGAGCCAGACTCCTCCTCAGCGTTGGGCGGCTGGGTGGCATTCTTTCGACTTCGGGGGCTGGACAGAGCGGCTTTTCGCCGGCTCTTGGGTGGCTTGGTGGAAGAGTCCTCATATTCTTCCGCCAGGGAGAAGAGATCGCTGAACCTGAGGGGGAGAAGGAGCGCTCGGAGGGTGGGTGTTCTGGCCCCAGGGCCATCCTCCCACCCTTGTCTCTGCCCTCACGCCAGGGTCTCTTGTTTTCAAGCACCTGGTCTTGCCGGAGACTAAGTTTGTGTCCCCAGCAGGCCCCCTCGCCCAAGCCCTCTCCCATTCCTCAAGGCCACAAGCGCAAGGAGCCTCACTTCATCTTGTGGGCTTCGTCACAGCTCGCCTGGACATGCTGCAGAGCCTGCAGAATTGGGGTCTGGCTGAAAACTAGAGGGAGAAAGGAGGGCAGGGAAGGGGAACAGTGAGGTTTCTGAGAGCTGCCCCACCCACATCCACAGATGGTCTGAGTCAGGGCAGCGCCACGCACGCGGGAGAGGGCGGGGAAGCGTACAGTTCTGCTTGGTGTTGGTCAGGTTGAGACGCAGATTGTCCAGGTGCTCCAAGATCTGCTCCAGAGTCAGCTGGGCCAGCTTGCTGCTGGAACTCCTCAGGCTGCAAGGAAGTCAGGAGAGTGAGTCTGAGCTTGGGGTGCAGGCTCCAGAAGCACGGACAGCCCCCCACTGGGGTTCCTCCTTAGGACAGAGGCAGCGCCTACAGAGAAAGGGAGGGCAGGACTGGGAGGGGCCGGGCAGGGTCATGGAGGTGTGCTGAGAACAGGGACCAAAGACGGGCACAAGAGAAAGAGGCAAAGGGGCCACAGTGGTCCTGCGTGCCAGGCTGCTTCACACCACTAGGTGTCGCCCGCAAGCCAGGCCGGGACCACACTGGACCGCCCTGCTGCCGGCCTGTGGGCGCCGGAGGGTCCCACCTCTGCCTCTTGCGCGGGAGGCTGTTGTTCTTGATGAGCAGGGACTTGATATGCTCAGCCAGCAGCTCGTCATGCTTCATGCACCAGTGCCTCAGGATGCTGGTGGTAAACTGGTCGTCAGGGTGGCAGGGCCGGCTCAGCACCATCTTCACCATCTCCTCGCTGGGCCTGGGGGCAAGAGAGGGGTGTGGGCAGGGGCCCCTGGCTCACACAGCTGACCACAGGAACCCCTGGCGCTCTCTCATGGACGTTTCCCCAAAACCCTGGCCTCCCTACCCGTCCCACCCCAGACTTGTGGTAGCTTTCTACTCTCACATCCTTCTCCCTCTTCTCTTTGGGCCAAGGAATGTATGGTTTCATCCTCTGTGGAAGCCAGGAGACAAGTGAGACTTTCCAGTTTCTGTGGCTGCAGAGGTGCGTTATGTGTGCTGGGAAGGAGCCCCACTAAATCTCCCCCAGGCTGCCCAAAACAGTCAAGAAGTGCGCCAGGGATGCAAAAGGACAAGTCTGTGGGGTGTGAATGCTGCCTGCGCCCTGCCTAGCTGGAGCAGTGGGCCACCCTGGTATCAAGCCCAAGGAAGGGACATGCAGCTCTCCAACTTTCCCACTTCCTGTAGGAAGCTCTGTGCCACTTCCAGTCTCTCAGCCAAGAGAGGAGAAAAGGTGGAAGGAGAGCGAGAAGGTGGGAAGGAAAAGGTGCACAGCTGCTGCCCCGTTCACCTGGGGTTTTGGAACAGTGCCTGTGGCAGAGGGAGGGGCCTCTGCCCAGTCTCCCTCTACGCCCCACCCCTGTTCAGCGCTGCAGGGTGAGGGAAGGGACGGTGTGTGGCTCCTCCACTCTGGCCCTTCCTCCTCTAGGACTGGCCTCGTGGTGGCCTCAGGGGCGAGGGGGAGGGGAGCAGGAGCCACCGGGGATCAGAACTGCTGCGGCAGCAGGAAGCAGGGATGTCCGGTCCCCACCTCTGAGGGCAGCTCCTGGTGGGCAGGGAGGTGAAGTCCAGAGGAAGCCCAGATCCCAGGGGACCTGCTTATTTGTAAATCACTTGGGGGAAGGGTGGAATAAGCAGATGTCAACAACAGGAAAAAACAAGGCAGCGAAGGAGCAGGACAGGAGCCCTTTTGTGACAGCGCCTCTTGGTGTGTGCAGAGTGGGGACCAAAGAGCCCCCAGGGCGGGGGCAGAACTCACTTCTCTCTTCGGAGCTGAAGCAGCAAACAGGACAGGGCCTCTGGGTGCTCTATGGGGGAGGGCAGAGGCTGCTCAGAGGAACGCAAAATTCCGGAAAGAAACTCTGCCACCCCTCCCATCCCCCAACCGCAGCTACTGGCAGGAGTAAAGATAATCTTCAACAAGAAACCATGAAGAGCGACCACCAGTCCCACGCCACCTGAGCCCAGCTCAGCACCTGGCTCGGAGGTGCCTGCAGGACACGCCTAAGGAGCAGAAGTGACTGATGGGGGCCTGCCTTTCCGCACTTGGCACTCTGGTGGGAAGGGGAGCTGTGGATCTGGACTGATCTAAAAAGAAGCCCGGAGGCCCAAGCCCTGGCGTGTCCTGTCCTCTCCAGTCACATTTCCCGCCCACGGCCCTGCTCACCCTTGTACTTGAGGTGCTGCAGGATGGGGATTATGGTCTCCAGGGGGATGTTGTGGGCCAGGAAGAGCTGCCAGGCACAGTACTGCTCAAAGGTTTCCCAGTCCAGGCTCTGGACTGCGTAGACAGAGAAGAGACACACGCATTCATGTTCTGTCTCTCTCTCTCACACACACACACACACACACACACACACACACACACGTAGACAGAGAAGAGACACACGCATTCATGTTCTGTCTCTCACACACACACACACACACGTAGACAGAGAAGAGACACACGCATTCATGTTCTGTCTCACACACACACACACACACACACACAAGGCTAACCCACTGACTCTCAGCACCGCACACAAGGACGTTACAGGGGTAGGAACAGTGATCCTAAGACCACAGGTACTTTCCCTTTTCCTTTGCAAAGCACACTTCCAAAGCCTTCATATAGCTTCTGTATTCGCATCACCCTGAGGCTGGAAGGTCAAGGAACTTTTATAGAGCCAAAAAACAGATCCAAACAGATACTGCCAAAGGCCCATGGCAGGCTGGAAGGAACTTCTACCTCATTCTCAGCCCCAGAGCCAGCTTTCCTGTTACTAGAAGGACGCACAACCTCTGGGAGACAGTGAAGGACAGGGAAGCTTGGCAAGCGGCAGCTCATCGGGCACAACTGGGTAACCGAACACGCACACAGGGCTGCCACCCCTCTCGTCTCCCGGGGAACCTCAGGGCTTGGCACACTTACTGAGTATGTTGAGGACTGAGTCTTTTCGAAACATGACCAGGTTCCCCATCATCACGTGGCAGACCAGCTCCTGAAGCTAAAGGGGATGAGGAAGAAGGCAGAAACCACTGGTTTTAGAAGAGGCCAGGAAGCTAGTATGGAAGGTGAAGCAGAAGAGCTCATTCAGGAAAAAATCAGAGGAACTGAAACCCAAGTCATGAAGGAATGGGAAGGAAAAGGCACACGATGGACACCGGGACTCTCAAGGACTGAGGGGACTGGCAAAGGAGCAACTGGCTTCAGTGGGAACCAGACCGCCCTGTTCAGAGCAAAAACTGTTACAAAAAGCCATCCCTTATGTCCTGATGGCAGAGTGAGAAGCGGCAACTTCTCTGCTTGGATGTAGCCTGGGCCCCTGATCCATCCCAGCCTGTGCTGAGGGGGGAAGGGCCTGGGAGGCCGGATTACAGATGTGGGGAGGAGAGAAGCGCAGGTATGAGGGCTCTTGTGGGGTGGAACAGAAATGGGACCCCAGTTTAGGACTGAGAAGGGACCATAAGCCAAGCTACAGCCTCGCAGGGATGCATGCGTGAAGGGTCAACTAGAAGTGGTCTGACCATTTTTGTTCTGAGCCAAGAGGAAGACCAGCAGAGAGCTGAAAAACAGTCCCCCTCGGTTTCCCTGAAGAACAGGAGAGCCCCCAAAGCATGCCCCAAGCATAAGGGGAACTCCAGGCGGGACTGCCCTATACCCAGCCTGCCGCCCTGGGGATCCACATTCCTTCCCAGCCCCTGGGGCCGAAGGTACACACAGCAGCTGCCAGGAGCAGGACTCCCCCTCTGCAGACAGGAGGCGCGGAGCAGGGCCCCGTGTCCCCAGGCCTCTCGGGATGACAGCTCTGTGTTCACCTGTGCTGAGTCAATGACAGCCACGATCATGTTGAGTAGCTCCCCGCTCCGCAAGGTCTCATCTGGAAACTGGAGGAAAAAAGGGAAAGAAGGGCAGAAGTCCAAAGTGCACCCCTCAGCTTTCCCCTCACAGGCCACCCCCACTCCCTACATGCTCAGGGCATGCTGGGCTAGCCAGATGTGGGGTCCTGACATGAATCTCTAAACCAAGGTCCAGTAGCTGAGGCTGGGAATTTAATCCTTAAAGCCAAGGTTTTAAATATGTGCATGCACACAGGGAGTTTGAGTGTGTAAGGACAGGAATGGGGAGCCACCTAGAGACAAAGCAGCGCTGAATGGGACTGGACGTGATGTTAGTTCCGCGTGGGGCAACGACAGAGTCAGCATTTGCATCTCTGGCAGCAAAGAAATCCAGTGTGTGCTGGCCCCTGCCAAAGCAGGCACAGACAGGTTGTCTGGGGAGGGTGCAGGGTGTGGGGTGCGCAGGGCCCCTTCTGGGGAGGGGAGGGCTGCTGGGCATGAGCGCCCTTCCTCCCTCGAGTGTTTGGCTGGCATCACACTTCCTCCTGTGATGCCCACACCCTGTGCCCTGATTTTCCTGTTCCTGGGAACTCTCACCAAGTGGAGGAAAAAGAGCTGTTATCTCCTCCTATGTCCCAATTCCTAGAGACTTGTTAGTAAACAAGGGAAATGAGAGCTGAGTCTCCACTACAGAGGCCCTGGTCTTGAAAAAACTCAGAGAGAACTGGAGGGGCCATGAGACGGCCAGAGAGCTTGAATATGTGAACATGGATCTGGTTGGGAGCCCTGTCTGTCCTGGGTCCAGAGGATGGGGCCAAAGCAGAGAGGACAAGTGGACAGGCCCAGACCCAGCTCACAGGACAAGAATTCTGTGGGTTTTAGACATTTTTCAGCTTGATAGAAAGAGGCAGGACGGGACGGCTGTGGCGTGGGAGAAGGGGCCTACTGAGGCCAGCAGCGAAGGGGAGAGGAGGGTGAGGGCTGTGTTCCACGAGATGATGCGGTCTCCTGAGCCCACCGGCACTACCGTGCCGTCCCAGGGACACAGATCAAGGTGCTGACCTCTGTGTAGATGGAGGGTGTGAGGTGGCAGAGCAGTCGCACATCATCCTCCTGGCAGGCCTTCATGTCCATCATTAAGCAGGTGTGCAGGTCGCCCAGCTGGGTGGCCTGGGCAAATGACTCATACAGGTTCATCTTCCCGGCGGCGGCTTTGCTGCAAGACCAGGCGGGCCTCAGCCAGCAGCCTGATCCCGGCTTCAAACAAGCCCTAAATAGACCCCCACTCTAGAATCCCTTTGCGGCCCTGGATGCCCTGGGCTCATGTGTCTCATGGCTCTCCCTGGCCTTCCCCATAGACTTGGTGACTATGGAAATCAGGAGACACTCCTCTTTCTCCCCAACTTTCCCCCATGTTCCAGACAGGGCTCAAACCACAATCAGTGAAGTTACTACCTGGTAAGAGTAAAGAACAGGAGAAGAGAGAGGGCTCACGTCAGGTTAGAGAAAGCTTTCTCTCTTGTTCTTTGGGCTCTAAGCAATGAGGGCAATAATACCTACGGATACCTGCTGCTGCTGCTAAGTCGCTTCCGTTGTGTCCGACTCTGTGCGACCCCATAGATGGCAGCCCACCAGGCTCCCCCGTCCCTGGGATTCTCCAGCCAAGAACACTGGAGTGGGTTACCATTTCCTTCTCCAATGCATGAAAAGTGAAAAGTGAAAGTGAAGTCGCTCAGTTGTGTCTGACTCTTCGAGACCCCATGGACTGTAGCCCACCAGGCTCCTCCATCCATGGGATTCTCCAGGCAAGAGTACTGGAGTGGGGTGCCATTGCCTTCTCCACAGATACCTACCTCACACCATATGCAAAAAACTTAACTCAAAATGGGTCACAGGACTAAATGTAAGAATTGAAATTATATAACTCTTACAAGAAAACAGGATTAAATCACAAAAGACAAAAGAAAAAAAAAACAGGACTTGACCAACATTTAAAATTTTTGTGTTTGAAAAGATACCATCAGGAAAGTGAACAGACAGAACCTACAGAATAGGAAAAAATGTTTACAAACCATGTTTTTGATAAGAAACATCTAGATAGAATATCTGAAGAACTCTTAAAAATCCTCAAGAAAAAGATAAATACCCAATTGAAAAATAGAGATTGAAACAGAGTTTTTTCCCAAAGAAAACGCAAATGGCCAATAAACACATGAAAAAATGCTCAACCTCATTTGCCATCAGGGAGATGCAAATCAAAACAAGGATGCGATGCCACTTCACGCCCATTAGGCTGGCTATACTCGAAAGCCAGCAATTGTTGGGGAGCATGTGGATAAATCAGAACTCTTACACGATGCTGGTGGAAACAAAGTACTCGCATCACTTTGGAGAGCGGTCTGGCAATTCTCACAGATGTAAAAACAGTTACCGCTGGACACAGCAATGCTACTTCTAGGTATATACTCAGGAAAACTGGAAACATCTATCCGTGCAAAAATCTGTACGTGAGTGTTCACAGCGGCTCTAGTCACAACAGACAAAAAAGTGGAAACGGCCCAAATGACCATCAGCAGGTAAATGGGTAAATAAATCGTGGTGATGTCCACAACTGGATTATTTGGTCATAAGAAAGAAAGAAGTACAGATACACACTACAGTGGAATAAACCCTGAAAACACTGGGCTAAGTGAAAACAGTCAGTCATGAAATATCAGACACTGTATGATTCCATTTATATGAACTATCCAGAATAAGCAGACCTATACAGGCAGAAAAGTAGATCAGTGTCACACGGGCTGGGTGAAAGGGAGAATGGGAAAGTGACTGCTGACAGGGATGGGGTTTCTTTTTGGGGTGATGAAAACATTCTAAATTAGACAGTAGCAACAGTTACGTATCTTTATGAATATACTAAAACCACTGAATTGTACACTTTAAAGTTACACACACACACACCTCCCCCCTACAGAGCTCTGGTGATGACAACCAAGGGGGCTGGGGAGTCAGGCATGACAGGAGAGACACTCTCCAGGATGCTTCCTGACACCTTACACGGGACCACACCCACCTGGCCCTTAGGTAGTAGAGCAGGTGGTAGCCAATCTTGGGCTGCTTTTGATATAGCTCAGAGAGAAGGTCCAGAAGCAGAGAGAAGCTGCTGTTGTCTTCTTGCATCTGGCACAGGTTCCTGGAGTGGGAGACGGGAGCACAGAGGAAAGCTTCACCTGGGGCAGACTCTCCTGTGGCACTGCTGGGGGGCATGGCTGCCTGTGCCCACTGCATACCCCTCCTTTCTGGAGAAGCAGCCTCATTACCCCAGGATAGAAGCATAAGCGTGCCGACAGGGACGGTGGACAGGGCAGCATCTCCTACAGCAACACCTAAACATCAGATAGAGAGGCTTACCTAAATATTAGGTAGAGAGGCTTCCCCACAGACTCCTCCAGGGACCTACAAGACGAAGGTGATATCTGAGAGTCCATGCAGGACAGAGGAAAGGTGAGCTACAGCCAGCTAGTATGGAGGACCAGCTGAGGCCAGATGCCAGCCTGCTCCTTTCTTAACGAGCATGGAACTTCCTATTGCCCCAGAGGCTGGCTCATGGAGAAACCAGGGGCCTAACATGGAAGCAGTCTGGTTGTTGTCACTGTAAGTGAGACTCCTGCCCTTCAGGGAGTCCCAGGCAAGGGTCCAATCCCACCTGAAGCAGCAAAGACTTGGGGCTGCCGGGTGCAGCAGCAGGGCAGGACATGCAGGGAGGGCTGCGGGTCCAGTGACCCAGGATGCTCGGTGTTCAGCAGGCAAAATAAACCCTCGTTTAAGTGCATCAGTACGTGTGAGAAGAAAAGCAAATGAGGAGATGATTTTCCTCAAGCCCCGAGCAAGGTGCCTCTTGGACTCGGGCCTTAAGAGCACACCTCTAGCTTCCTGAGGCTGGGGTGGGGGTGGGAGGGGCCCGGAAAGAAGAGCCTTACTCCTCAGTGATCTCCTCAGGCAGCACCTCCCCTCGGAAGTGGCCCTTGAAGAGCTCCTGTAGGCAGGAAGCGAGGACAGACAGCTGCTCCGAGTCAAAGTCTTCCTGGGTGGTGAGAAGAGGAGAGACTGTCACCACCCAGACCCGGCCTCACTGCCCCCACTACCCAGAGCCTCTGAGCTCATGTGCTTCCAGCTCCAGGATCAGCAGGCCCCACCCCCAGCAGAAGGGACCCATCCGGAGGAGGGGAAGCTGGGAGTCAGCTGCCTGGGGGGCTCTGGGCTGGGCGGGCTGGGCTGCTTCCTCCTCACCTCCAGGACCTGGTCCACGATTTCCTGCATGACCTCACACTGGGCCTCTGTGTCACTACAGAGCAGAAGGGAGAGGAGATCTCAGGGACACGGAGGAGAGCAGAGGATGGGACACACACCCGGAATGTGTGCACAAGCACACTCGCGTGCACACAGACAAACACAAACACAGGAACTCTGTGGGAATCCGGGCTGTGGTGAGGGGATCCCCACAGTACTGCTTCGGTCCCAGAGGCTCTTCTACTCAGAACCGTGGAGTGAGGGCCTGGCCTGCTGTGAAACAAGGCTGCCCCTCCCAGCCCAGACCCCGCAACCTAAATTGTAGAAGGCATCTCCTGTGCAGCTTCAGTCACCTCTCCACACACCCCCACCAGAACCCTTCCAAACCTACCAGTCTGCCACCCACCAAGTACCAGGCAGACACCCAGGGCCGGCACCCACCTCCCCTTCTGGAGCTGGAGCACTTTGTCCCTCAGGGACTCATCTAGCTGGTCAAGATAAGGGGTAATATCAACTGGTTCCTCCACCACTGTCTCCTTGATCGGGTGGAAGCGAAACTCTCTCTTCTTCCCTGAAGGGAGTGATTCAGAAAAGGAGTTACTTGGCCCAGACATGAGAAACACAGACAGCCCCCTGAACAGTCTGGCCCCTGACCCGAGCTGGGTGTGCACCATTCACTCAGAGCTGTTGAGTGCCTGAAGCACTTCCCTGAGTGTGGTGTGTTCTAGCCTCAGGAAGCAAGAAAAGGCAGGGACCACTTGTCCTTTTTTCCCTCCTGCTTCAGTGTCAAGTTCTGGAGTCTCATCCAGAAACACTGATAAAACTAACTCTCTGAGGCACAGAGAGGGCAGAGTCTGCTCCTGCCAGCTAGCCCTCCTAGGACTGACACAAGCCTGGACTACCTTTGCTGTTAAGATCCTCCTCATCGTCACTGAAGGCTGCCTCTGCGTTGTCATAGCAACTCTCATCCTTGTCTGACATGTGGTTGTCCATCTCCATGGAAACTGGCTCCTCAATTTTGACTTGGCGGTAAAGAAAGACAGGACATTTGATGGCCTCCTGTGTCCCACGCTCTTGGGACGGGGAGACAAGAGGGCAAGTGGGAGGATAAGGAGCTCATGGCCTAAATGGAACATGGACCTTGAAAAGACAGGCATCTTGTCCTCCACCCTCCAGGACTTTTGGGGGGGGGATTTTTCCCAGCAATGAGAGTAGCAGAGACCCTGACGCCTCTATGCTCAGCTGAGGGTCAGCCAGGAGATAAGATCAGGCACGGTCCCAAGTGCTCTTTAACTTAGAACCAAGTTGGAAAGTTCTGCCTAACTTAAGCCCTTACCCCAGAACAAAAAAGGAAGGGGAGCTGCCTGGAATTGGAAGCAAGATTTGAAACCCAACATGACAACCTCTCATCAGAGGACAGGGCCTGGGGCTGGGAAGAAAGAAGATGGACAGAGCTAAAGTGAGATAAACATACATTCCATGAAGGCCTTCCACCTACTGAGGAGAGGTCAGTAAAAAAAAAAAAGAGGAGTTAAAAGAGCAAGGGATGTTAGTGAAAAGCAGGTAAGACAGAGGAGACATCATAAAGAATGACAACATAAAAATGAATAAAAGAAAAAACTGGGGCAAGAGAAACTGAATTGGACAGAGTCACAGAGGTGGAGTACATGACATCCTAAACCAGGGTTCTAGTCCGAGCACCCTGGATGTCTCCATCCCTCTTCTGAAATAGGTGATGGCCTGGGCGGGTCTATACCTTCCACAGGTGGGCTGGGCGAGCTGCAGAACTCAGGAAACTTCTCCCTTAGCATTGCCCGCAGCTCCTTATCCAATTTAGGGTTGTCAAAGAGGGGAGCCAAATGCCTAATGGGGAACATGAATGAAGGTCAATATCAGAGCTCCTCACTTCTAACGCTACATGGAACTTAACAATAAACAAGTGTAAGCCCAACAGCACGACTGGGCAATACTCCCTGGGGAGGGTCACTGGGGCACAGGGAAGGCATCTGAATCCCTCTGCAAGAGAGAAGCTCCTCTAAGAGGCAAGAGGACGTATGCCTAGCAGCCTGCGGGAGAGCCAGTATGTTCTATACGTCTCAAGGGACAGGGTCGGCAGTAGGAGAGCAGTATCTGGCGACGCTGACCAAGTGAAAGGAGAAAAGATCTGGTTTCCCTGCCCCACAGACACATGAAATGCTTACGCCAGAACCCGTTTCTCCACAATGTGATTGAGGGAGGAAAAGACACCCTGCCGCACGTGGCCCTCCAGCGGGGGATAGAAGTTGGGAATGATCTGGAAGGGAAGAGGAGCAGAAAATGAGCACAGGGCAGGACCTTCCATCCAGACTGTTCTGCTGAACTAGATCTAAAAAGCAGCTTTGGTTCCATTCAGGAAACACTGGGAGGTATGGCTGCAGAAAGGACTGGAATGTTCCTGATTGTCCTGCGCTGTTAAGAAGGGAAACTCTTACTCAACCTGGATGCTCCTCGAGGAGATGGGATTTTACCTGAAGTCATCATCCCTGAGGCTAAGAAACCCCATGGAGACATGGAAAGATCCAACTGGAGACAGGGGGAATGTGGGAGAGAAGCTTCACTAACTTAGGACAAGGACCCATGACCATGACCCACTTCTGCTCCCACAGTCAAGGGGCACTGGGAAGACCTAGTCACCTACTGCCAAGGTTAGAAGGACACACATTTAACTCTGCTGGGCGGACACAGGGAGAAAAAAGCGCTGTGGCACTTACACGGCACATGAAGTCCAGGAGTGTGGCAGTGATGGCTGGGTGGGGCTTCATGGAGTGATGCATGACCAGGATGGCTGGTTCTGNTCGGAAAGAAGAGCCTTACTCCTCAGTGATCTCCTCAGGCAGCACCTCCCCTCGGAAGTGGCCCTTGAAGAGCTCCTGTAGGCAGGAAGCGAGGACAGACAGCTGCTCCGAGTCAAAGTCTTCCTGGGTGGTGAGAAGAGGAGAGACTGTCACCACCCAGACCCGGCCTCACTGCCCCCACTACCCAGAGCCTCTGAGCTCATGTGCTTCCAGCTCCAGGATCAGCAGGCCCCACCCCCAGCAGAAGGGACCCATCCGGAGGAGGGGAAGCTGGGAGTCAGCTGCCTGGGGGGCTCTGGGCTGGGCGGGCTGGGCTGCTTCCTCCTCACCTCCAGGACCTGGTCCACGATTTCCTGCATGACCTCACACTGGGCCTCTGTGTCACTACAGAGCAGAAGGGAGAGGAGATCTCAGGGACACGGAGGAGAGCAGAGGATGGGACACACACCCGGAATGTGTGCACAAGCACACTCGCGTGCACACAGACAAACACAAACACAGGAACTCTGTGGGAATCCGGGCTGTGGTGAGGGGATCCCCACAGTACTGCTTCGGTCCCAGAGGCTCTTCTACTCAGAACCGTGGAGTGAGGGCCTGGCCTGCTGTGAAACAAGGCTGCCCCTCCCAGCCCAGACCCCGCAACCTAAATTGTAGAAGGCATCTCCTGTGCAGCTTCAGTCACCTCTCCACACACCCCCACCAGAACCCTTCCAAACCTACCAGTCTGCCACCCACCAAGTACCAGGCAGACACCCAGGGCCGGCACCCACCTCCCCTTCTGGAGCTGGAGCACTTTGTCCCTCAGGGACTCATCTAGCTGGTCAAGATAAGGGGTAATATCAACTGGTTCCTCCACCACTGTCTCCTTGATCGGGTGGAAGCGAAACTCTCTCTTCTTCCCTGAAGGGAGTGATTCAGAAAAGGAGTTACTTGGCCCAGACATGAGAAACACAGACAGCCCCCTGAACAGTCTGGCCCCTGACCCGAGCTGGGTGTGCACCATTCACTCAGAGCTGTTGAGTGCCTGAAGCACTTCCCTGAGTGTGGCGTGTTCTAGCCTCAGGAAGCAAGAAAAGGCAGGGACCACTTGTCCTTTTTTCCCTCCTGCTTCAGTGTCAAGTTCTGGAGTCTCATCCAGAAACACTGATAAAACTAACTCTCTGAGGCACAGAGAGGGCAGAGTCTGCTCCTGCCAGCTAGCCCTCCTAGGACTGACACAAGCCTGGACTACCTTTGCTGTTAAGATCCTCCTCATCGTCACTGAAGGCTGCCTCTGCGTTGTCATAGCAACTCTCATCCTTGTCTGACATGTGGTTGTCCATCTCCATGGAAACTGGCTCCTCAATTTTGACTTGGCAGTAAAGAAAGACAGGACATTTGATGGCCTCCTGTGTCCCACGCTCTTGGGACGGGGAGACAAGAGGGCAAGTGGGAGGATAAGGAGCTCATGGCCTAAATGGAACATGGACCTTGAAAAGACAGGCATCTTGTCCTCCACCCTCCAGGACTTTTGGGGGGGGGAATTTTCCCAGCAATGAGAGTAGCAGAGACCCTGACGCCTCTATGCTCAGCTGAGGGTCAGCCAGGAGATAAGATCAGGCACGGTCCCAAGTGCTCTTTAACTTAGAACCAAGTTGGAAAGTTCTGCCTAACTTAAGCCCTTACCCCAGAACAAAAAAGGAAGGGGAGCTGCCTGGAATTGGAAGCAAGATTTGAAACCCAACATGACAACCTCTCATCAGAGGACAGGGCCTGGGGCTGGGAAGAAAGAAGATGGACAGAGCTAAAGTGAGATAAACATACATTCCATGAAGGCCTTCCACCTACTGAGGAGAGGTCAGTAAAAAAAAAAAAGAGGAGTTAAAAGAGCAAGGGATGTTAGTGAAAAGCAGGTAAGACAGAGGAGACATCATAAAGGATGACAACATAAAAATGAATAAAAGAAAAAACTGGGGCAAGAGAAACTGAATTGGACAGAGTCACAGAGGTGGAGTACATGACATCCTAAACCAGGGTTCTAGTCCGAGCACCCTGGATGTCTCCATCCCTCTTCTGAAATAGGTGATGGCCTGGGCGGGTCTATACCTTCCACAGGTGGGCTGGGCGAGCTGCAGAACTCAGGAAACTTCTCCCTTAGCATTGCCCGCAGCTCCTTATCCAATTTAGGGTTGTCAAAGAGGGGAGCCAAATGCCTAATGGGGAACATGAATGAAGGTCAATATCAGAGCTCCTCACTTCTAACGCTACATGGAACTTAACAATAAACAAGTGTAAGCCCAACAGCACGACTGGGCAATACTCCCTGGGGAGGGTCACTGGGGCACAGGGAAGGCATCTGAATCCCTCTGCAAGAGAGAAGCTCCTCTAAGAGGCAAGAGGACGTATGCCTAGCAGCCTGCGGGAGAGCCAGTATGTTCTATACGTCTCAAGGGACAGGGTCGGCAGTAGGAGAGCAGTATCTGGCGACGCTGACCAAGTGAAAGGAGAAAAGATCTGGTTTCCCTGCCCCACAGACACATGAAATGCTTACGCCAGAACCCGTTTCTCCACAATGTGATTGAGGGAGGAAAAGACACCCTGCCGCACGTGGCCCTCCAGCGGGGGATAGAAGTTGGGAATGATCTGGAAGGGAAGAGGAGCAGAAAATGAGCACAGGGCAGGACCTTCCATCCAGACTGTTCTGCTGAACTAGATCTAAAAAGCAGCTTTGGTTCCATTCAGGAAACACTGGGAGGTATGGCTGCAGAAAGGACTGGAATGTTCCTGATTGTCCTGCGCTGTTAAGAAGGGAAACTCTTACTCAACCTGGATGCTCCTCGAGGAGATGGGATTTTACCTGAAGTCATCATCCCTGAGGCTAAGAAACCCCATGGAGACATGGAAAGATCCAACTGGAGACAGGGGGAATGTGGGAGAGAAGCTTCACTAACTTAGGACAAGGACCCATGACCATGACCCACTTCTGCTCCCACAGTCAAGGGGCACTGGGAAGACCTAGTCACCTACTGCCAAGGTTAGAAGGACACACATTTAACTCTGCTGGGCGGACACGGGGAGAAAAAAGCGCTGTGGCACTTACACGGCACATGAAGTCCAGGAGTGTGGCAGTGATGGCTGGGTGGGGCTTCATGGAGTGATGCATGACCAGGATGGCTGGTTCTGGAGAGTGTGGAATTAAAGGGTCCCCCCACATCAGAGAGTCCCCATAAAATAAGCTATCAATATATACGAATGGCTCCAGAGAAAGCTATGTCTTCCCCGCCCCCTTCTATTTCTGCTGAGCAGACCCAAAAGCAGACACTCCACCACAGCAGCTCACAGCCCTTCTCTCCCTTCCTGTCCCAGCATTCAGCTTGGAGGAGGGAGGTGGCAGGAGATAGCACAGGCTTTTCCTCTGCCTGGCCCTCCCCACTCAAAGCCCGAACGTCAGGCTATGGAGTGAAGCGGGTGGCACGGTCGCTCAGTCTCATCAAAGCAATTTTCCTTCTAGGTCAAGGGAGCACGGATGAGGAACAACGGAACTGCTGCAGATAAGCTGCCTCCACACAGCGCTGCCCTGACGTTCACGGCCACTACCACGGAGACGAGGCAGCAGCGCTGGGGGCTGGGGAGTGGCGCTGCCTGGGCTTAGTCACATACCTATGTTCATAATGCTATCCTTGTCTGGGCTAAAGAACAGCCAGTCGTAAAACAAAGCCAGCTTGGCATTAGAGGCAGCGACATTTGACTGGAAAAAAAAAAAAAAAAAAAAAGAGGCTAATTTCATCAACCAGCTCCCTTCCCTGTAGAAGCCCAAGGCAGATTCCAGGCAGATCCCACGTAACTGCTCCATCCACGAAATTAAGTTTCTAGGAAGTCAGGGTGGAACCACCCCGGGGGGGGAGGGAAAGACACCCAAATCTGTGTATAAGGTCTCACCAACCAAGGGGCTGGGGATCGGTCTGGGTTCTTGATCCCACAAGGAGAACATCTGGGCCTGGGGGTCCCCTGATCACCCCCGAGCTAAGACACTCAGACTAGCCCCTCAGCTGCCTGTGCTGAGCTCCCCAGGCACATTCCTGAAGGGAAGACCCTTAGGCATAGCTTGCTGTTATATCTGAATCAGCACATTCCAAGGACCCAGTCAGACAGGGGAGGGGGAACCCTGTCAGGAGAGGTCAGAGGGCAGCTAGATGCCAGAGAACAGTTTCCCACCCCAGGCACAGAGAGGAAACGCTGGGAGGGACATGGCTCTGCTGTGGATTCACCCTGTTGGGAGAAGGGAAGTATCCAGAGTGGATGCCAAAAGGCCCAGAGGTAAGGGTGTAAGGAACACAAGACCTGAATGTGAGTCAGGAACACTTCAGAGGAATAATCATACGTGGTTTCTGGAAGCTAACAGGAAAGACAGGGATGCCTGAGAAACCCAGGCTTGGAGACTGGCAGTAAAGGTTCAGATGAAACTGTTCAACCCTACACTCACATGGGAAATGAAAAGTGTGAGTAAACTTCTGGAAATATGAAGGGAGGCAGGGCAAAGGCTGAGATACTCGGGAGGAAGAGAGTGAAAAGGGGCCCTTCGAGGTCAGGTGGCCCAGAGTCAGGAGGAGTCAGGAGGAAGCATGGAGGTGTGGGACACGAGGGAGAGAGGGTCACCACCCTGTAGCCTCTGCCCCTCGCCCAGCCCCTCACCGTGCACGTGGTCAGCAGCCAGCCAATGATGGCCCATCGGGGCAAGATATCTGAACTCAGCACTTCATTGGAAGGGTGCACAACTCCACAGATGTAGCGAATGAGGTCACAGCGCAGAGACTGACTGTCTGGGGTTGACAGGTACTGGCGCTGGAACCAATCCTGGTATCGCTTTTGTTGACCAAACCGCACCTTGGAGGAAGGAAACGTTAGAAAGAAGAGCTAGAAAGGGAGGGTGGGATCTCTGGACAGAGGGAAATGAGCACCATTCAACTCTAGGTTTGACCCAGACCTCAATCTCTTCCCATGACTTAGTCATTAATTCCTATTGTCTCTCAAGTCTCTCTGCCTTTGGGAAGACATCCTGATTTAACTCTTCCTCGATTTAAAAAGAATGCTGTCTACTCAGCACCGACTGAAAACTTTCCTAGGCTGAATGACCTAACAGGATCAGTATCTAAAACACAGAGATTCTCCAAATCTTCTTCCAGCCAAGTCCTTCCCCTAAGTGGAGTCTAAGTGGGTACAAATAGCAACCCTTCCTAAGAGGAAGATCTAGATTTCCTCTTCTATTCCCAATTCAACCAAAATAGAGACAAGAAAGGTTAAAAAAAAAACAAAAACTAAATCAACATAGTCCAACAGAACATTCAGCAACTGTGGTGCCTACTGAGCTCCTAAAATGTAGCTGCTCAAACTGAGGTATTGGACTTTAAATTTTATTTAATTGTAACTAATTTTAATTGCAACATGTGGCTAGTGGCTACCACGTGGGACAGCCCAGATCTAGACAGTTCTCCTGGATGACTTGGGAAACTGAAAGCTGGCTAGAGCAGTGGCTCCTTAACGCCAGAATACCTGCACAGAAACTGCTGCCTGGAAAGTGGGTTAAAAATACAGATGCCACAGTCAGATTCTCTGGGAGAGTAAGGTCTGGGAAGGTGTATTTTAACACGCTCCTCAAGCAATGCTGTCATAATTCAGCCACGTTTGGAAACCAAAAGGCTGTAGCTCTCTTCCTGAGAGGTCATGGCGCACCCATAGGAACCATGAGCTTCACAGAATGAACACTCTCACTCTGCTCTTTTATAGCACATTTCACAATGGTAAATTATATTATTTGTATACAAGCATTGGTTTAATGACTGCTTTAGACAGACTGAAAGCTTTTTAAGAACTGGAACTGTTATGTCTTTCTCAACACTGTATCCCCAAGCCTTAGCTCTATGCCCAGTCGCACACTTGACTGGCCCTCCACCAGACATCTGCAGGCTGAAGGCACAAGTCCAGCTTCCCTTCCTGCTGAAGTGGGTTAGCTTACCCGGGATGTCATGAAGAGGAGCTTAGTCTCCATGTCTGGGGTTAGACGACACGCTAGGAATTTTCGAGATGTTCTTGACTGAAGAAGCTGTAGGATGCCTGAACCAAGTATGGAAGGGAAGAGGAAAGAGAAGACTGACGACCGGAAGGAGCAAAAGGCAGGTGGGCCACCTGGGCCAGGCTCCGATGGCCAGCGGTCTTGCTCTTGGGGAAATTCCAAGACACGAGCAAGAGGGGCTCTAACCAGCATCCGAATGATCTGCTCCATCCAACCACCATCCCCAGGACCCAGATGTATTCGTTCTTTTCCTCTACTGGCCGTCCAGAGTCCCCTACTCACATATTCCCGTTGGCAGCATGAGGGAAAGTTAGGGAAAACTGTGGGACACCCCAGCCTCTCTTTCTGCTCCTGATGGTCCCACCACTGGGTCCTGGGACCAGTGTGGTGTTGTGGCACAAGCACGAGCTGTGGAGTCAGACAGACCTGGACCCAAATCCTGCCTCTGACACTTACTAGCTGTGTGGCCTTGGGCAAATTAATCTCCTTGAACCTCGTTTTCTTTATCTGTGACTGTGGAAAGTAAAATATCCATCTTACAGGGGAGTTCTGAGTATTAAATGAGTTAACATACACGAGCCTAGCACACAGCAGGCACTTAAAGCTACTCAGTACCCGTTTCCATTGAAGAATAGTACAACGTAACGCAGAACCAGAGCTTGCTTCTCCTCTTTCCTGACTTCCCAGTCCTAGACTGTTACACTCGTGTTACGTGGGCACATGTGCACATATCACACACATGGGCGTGTTGGGACAGGTTGGGAACAAAGCTGTACAGTCATTGTTTAGACCTTAAGGATCCTGGGAAGGCAAAAGGGGATGAGAAGGGCCTCGTTGGGGGAGGCACACAGACACGCTCCCTCCCCCACAGAGGATTTTGGCTAAGCTGGATCCTTGGAATTCAGAGGCATGAGGGTTCCTGGGGAGGAGCCTTCGCTTACAGGACAAATTCCAGTGCCTCTGCTGAGTCAGTCTCACAAGCTGACCTCTGACACTCCTGACATTCAGTGAAGCTGGAAACTGGTCATCGGCTCACCTCTTGAGCCCAAGAGTTGGTGGGACAGGAGGAGGAGGATCACAGTTCTCTATCTCACTTTTTCTTGAATGACAGACAGCTAGAGCCTGCCACATAGGGACTGTCTGGGAACATGAATGGTTCTGTGTACTCCCGCCGTTCCCACATCCAGCTGTCCCCGGCAGAGCTTGCCCAGTCCCAAGCTTCTTAAACCTGACTGCCAAAGCCTCTCCTATCCACCCACTTCTGCCCTCTCGATTGACCTCTCAAGGATAGGATCCCCCAACCCTTACTTACCTGTGAACTGAGGACTCAAGGCCTGAGGGTTATGGATAATATCTTTCCAAAGCAGTTCAAATTCTGGTATCCTGGCAACATTCTGAAGCAGTCTGACGAGGTCTCGGCCAATCATCAAACATTCCATGAACTAGATGGGGTGGGTGGTGGGAGACGGGAAAGAGAATAAAAACAAGGACTGTCTACCTGATGCAGGGAGGAAGGAACAATATGTTCCAGGGAGGGGAGGAAAGGGGTCAAATGGATTACACAATTTTTTCTGGAACCAAAGGATTGGCTCCAAGCTGTTCAAGGGGAAGAGAGCTGAAGTTGAGGACCGAAGTCGAGGAGGAGAGGTTACTGAAAACTGCTAAAGCCCTGCTGCCATCACGTTAATCTGTGGCCCTCTCCTCCCAGAATGGTTTCAGTCCAGGTCAAGGGACACAAACATTCCAAAAGGCTAGGGCTGGTAAGTTGAGCCCCAGACACCTTACCCCAGAACTTGCTTGGTCTAAAAGAACTTTCTGTGGTAATGACATGACCTCTAGTTGTCCTATCCAAAAGGATACCCATTTGCCACATGTGGCAAATGAGCACTTGAAACTTGTCTAATTCAACTGCTGCTGCTGCTAAGTCACTTCAGTCGTGTCCGACTCTGTGTGACCCCATAGACGGCAGCCCNAACTTGCTTGGTCTAAAAGAACTTTCTGTGGTAATGACATGACCTCTAGTTGTCCTATCCAAAAGGATACCCATTTGCCACATGTGGCAAATGAGCACTTGAAACTTGTCTAATTCAACTGCTGCTGCTGCTAAGTCACTTCAGTCGTGTCCGACTCTGTGTGACCCCATAGACGGCAGCCCACTGTCCCTGGGATTCTCCAGGCAAGAACATTGGAGTGGGCTGCCATTTCCTTCTCCAAAGCATGAAAGGGAAAAGTCAGTCGTGTCTGACTCTTAGCGACCCCCTGGACTGCACCCTACCAGGCTCCTCTATCCATGGGATTTTCCAAGCAAGAGTACTGGAGTGGGGTGCCTCTGTCAACTAAGGAACTGAATTTATAATTTTTATCTAATTACAACGAGTGTGTTTATTTTTTTTCCTGGCCACACTGTGCAGCATGTGCAGCCCAAGTTTCCCAACCAGGGATTGAACACATGACTCCTGCACTGGGAGCACAGAGTCCAAACCACTGGACTGCCAGGGAAGTCCCTAATATCAATTAATTTTAGCTTATATTGGGACATGTGGCTAGTGGCTACTGCATTAGACAGCTTTAACTCTAGGAGCTCTCTCTCCTGGGAGAGCTGACAGCGGACAACTCACTATCCCACCTGAACATGGCAGTTACCCCGGCAGGCAGGGGGCGGCTGGGGATAAGGTAACAGTGGAAACACAAGACAGCTTCTGTTTGTGGCGTGCTGTGTGACAGCGCCCATGAAGCTGGCCAGGGAAGCCCCTAGGATGCCAGCGCAACCAACAGCATTCCAGTAACTGGGGCTTTGTTGTGGTTTAGTCCCTAAGTCGTGTCCAGCTCTTTGCGACTCCACGGACTGCAGCAAACCAGGCCTTCCTGTCTCTCACCATCTCCCACAGTTCACCCAAGCGCATGTCCATTGAATCATTGATGCCATTCAACCATCTCGTCTTCTGCCGTCATAGGAACTAGGGCTGCTCCGCACTGATTTCTCCACCCTGCTACCCTCATCCGTCTCACAGTGATGAAAAACCAACAGGCCTTGAACCACCTCCATATCTCCACCAGACCTCTGGCCCCAGGTCGCCAGAGAACTGACAAGAGGAGGCCCTTTCTGGGTCTCACTTTCCTACGGGGTTTTTGCTCTCACCCGCTCCCGAAGCAGTGAGATGCAGAAGTCCACCTCCTTTTGCCTCAGGGCCTGGAGCTGGGCGGTCCCGTGGTGGTCGACGATGAGGCGGAGGTATGTGTAAACAGCCATGGCGATGAGGATGCTGCTCTTCAGTACCCACTCCCTGCAGGGAGGGAAGACGCGGAAGACATGGGCACCTGTGCTCCATCTAGACCCACCCAAAGTATCCCCACGCTTGGCTCCAGTGCCTCGGAAATGTCTGATGATTAGCACAGGAGTAAGTTTCTGGTTCCTTAATTGCTCACTCGTGCTGTCGTTATCTATCTTGGACTATTAACTGGCTATGGTGGGGACAACTTCCTCTCACTCTACCAGGTGCCCAATAAAGATAAATGCTAAATGAAAGCAATCTCTACCACATAAGTACTTAACTTCTAATAAAATAAGTTTGTTGACTCAGTCATTCAAACATTAATGGAGTGCCTGCTGCTGCTGCTGCTGCTAAGTCGCCTCAGTCGTGTCCGACTCTGTGTGACCCCATAGACAGCAGCCCACCAGGCTCCCCCATCCCTGGGATTCTCCAGGCAAGAACACTGGAATGGGTTGCCATTTCCTCCTCCAATGCATAAAAGTGAAAAGTGAAAGTGAAGTCGCTCAGTCGTGTCCTAGTCGACTCCTAGTGACCCCATGGACTGCAGCCCACCAGGCTCCTCCGTCCATGGGATTTTCCAGGTAAGAGCACTGGAGTGGGGTGCCATTGCCTTAGTGCCTACCGTGTGCTAAGCCCTGAAAGAGGTACAAGGGACAGAGAAAAGCCAGAGCTTCTGCCTGACTCAGGCTAGGAATAAAAATGCAAGTGTCCCTCAGTCTGCAGTTCTGAAAGTGCAGCCCAAGGGCCTCTGGGGACTACCAAGAGCCTTTCAGGACTGTGGAGACTCCAGAACACCCTGGGTACGCTTGTCATGACCAGCCCACCATGTCACAGACGTTCCCCGGATGTGATCTCTAGCCACTGTTCCCACTCCCCGTCAGTGAGTCACCTGTCTTAAACCATAATCTCAAGAGAAGAACATGATTTTGGATGGCAAAGCCTATTTTCCCAGGAGTTTCAGACATTCCCTGGAGAAAAGGGGGTAGTGGAAGAACTGCGTTCCCTGTTGCTTGAAGGGGAGTACTAAGAAACTGTGGAGAGATTCAAAGACTCCAGTGCTGGCTCAAATCACCAAAACTGGGGAGCTGTCTCCTCTAAGCAAGCAGTTTGTAAGGGTTTTAGCACCCCTGCTGGAAGACAGGGAACCAGAGGAAGAAGACGGGGAGTTTAATTAATCCAACCAGGCAACATCCTGATTCCGGAAAAGGTGGCCTCAAGCCACCTAATTAAGAGACTCTGGCCTTCTCCTTTCACAGAGTAAAAGCAGCTGGCAGCCAAGGCCACTGGGGGGGGGTCCCCCTCCCCCACCTGTTACCTTTTAATTCCACACCCCTAAGAAGGCCTGGGAAGGAGTGGGAAAGAAGGTGTGAAAGAGGACAGCTTTACACTTCTAAGGATTCATGTGCATTAGAAGATGTGAGTTTTGGGGGGGCAGGAGAAAAGGCAGGGCAGTTATCTGACACCTGTACAGGAACACTGTGCTCTGACTTCCCAAATGAGAAAAAGTCTGCTTTAAGGTATGGGAACAGAAGCTATCTGGCACCAGGAACAGAATTAGAAAAACCACTTCTTAGGAAGATTGCTAGTGGAGGTGATAAATGTATCTGAGACGTGGGATGGGGTAATGAAGAGAAAGATCAAAGTGAAATCCTCTGACCCAGGATATTAGGAAGGCCCAGTGACTTCAGACAGACAGAGGTCTGGTAAGAAACTGCTAGGAGCTCACGTGCCGTGCGCTGCGCCAGGGATGGAGGGTGTGCTGCCAGCCGTGCCTGCAGCTGCACATCCAGGCCCGGGGCACTAGGGGGCACTGCCTGGCAGGGCTGGCACAGCGCCCCAGTTCCGCAGGCACAGAACACAGCCATCTCTTTCACAAGTGTGAAGAAGGGCTGAGGTCCATTCTTCTAAACCACTGGACATACAGAGACTATCAGCCGTCTCAATCATGCGACTACTGCGGTGTCCTCTCCCAGAAACAGACTCTGAAATCACGCAACAGCAAGAGTGAGGCCACAGGACCAAGAGGTAGGCCTCANAAGGGCTGAGGTCCATTCTTCTAAACCACTGGACATACAGAGACTATCAGCCGTCTCAATCATGCGACTACTGCGGTGTCCTCTCCCAGAAACAGACTCTGAAATCACGCAACAGCAAGAGTGAGGCCACAGGACCAAGAGGTAGGCCTCAAGCCCAAACAAGTTCAAATATGGAACAGCCCTCACATTTTCTGGTCCTTTACTCTGATGGAGAAGGGAAAGAACCAGCTGGTCTCATGCCCTCCGTACCACTGGCCTCAGTGACCTCCTCATTCTCACCACCCCCTGTGCCACTTCAACAAAAGGAGGGCATGGGTAGGATGGACAGTCTTGGAAGGGAGAACAGGGGCACCTGCCAGGCCTGGTGGTTGGCTGGCCCCACTCTGCTGAGTTCATTCTCCCTTACCTCCCGCCAAAGATAAACATTCCATGGAGGTCTGGATCAAAAATAAACCCTTATCAGATGAAATGAGTTTTTCCTGGGCTCCAAGATATTTTAGTAAAAGCCTTCTCTCCCACTCCTTCATCCCTGGGCCACCGCATGGCATTAATTCCTTCTCTTGCCACCAGTGCATGGCCGCTCCCTCCCCAACCTCATTCCGCTAACCTACGGTGCTCCTGGGCCACTAACAGCTCCTCACACACCCTTGCGCCCCACACCCACACCCAGTGTGGCCGCATCCAGCTCTTGCCCCCCCTCACGACAGACTCTACCTCTGCTCCATCAGGATATCCAGAACACTCTCTGCCAACCAGATGTTTTTTGCCGTAACATCCCCACCTGATCAAAGGGGGAGAAAACAGAGAGTCAGAACTGCTCTGATTAGTGACTCAGCTCAGCCAGCACACTCCTTCTCCCTCGTACTGCTCCATCCCTAACTGTTATCCCATCACTGATGTTCTGAGGGCTGAAAAAACTGTCTTTGTTTTGTCAGGCTTTAAAATTTCCCTCTTTGCCTCCAGAGAGATGCGAAGGGAAGGTTTGGGTTTTTTTCAGAAATGAGAGCTGCTACTTTCCACAGACAGGCAGTTGGAGTGGGATTATTTTGACCTCTAAAAGGCAATGTCTGGGAAGAAGATATGAAAAGCCCACAGCTGGAAAGAACAGATGACATTTCCAATAGGGCCTGACAAGTGCAGGAGGCAAGCAACAGCTGCAGTCCAGCCACTGGATGTCCCAAATCCTGTGTTCAGCTCAAGAACAAGGGTTTTTGGTCTCCAGGTATCACAGTCTTGAGTGCTTGCTATGAAACTTCCTGGGGCAGAATTAAACAAGCAGTAATGCCGGATCAAAATCATAGGATCAGAAGTGGGGACTAGGAGTGCTAAACAGGGAAGAAAGTGCCAGGAGAATGGATAAAAATAGCCAGCACAACAACGCTATGCCTTGCCCCAGGTCCTAATGTAAAAATTCAATTTACAGAGTCACACATCATGTAGATGAAGGTTTATACACATCACAACAGGAGCATCACTATTATATAAAATCCTGAAGAGGAAGCAAAGAACCAAGGGGCAATGGTGAGGTAGAGAGACAGGCTCATTTTTGATCAAACACATGTAATCTTGGGAACAGAAGTAGCAGGGGCAGGACTCTTGGATAATCAGTGGTTCAGACAGATGTCTCTGATGCCAAGAAGATAACGAAGCCTAAATGTCAGGGTCTGTTCTGTGACACAGTTTGTCCCTCAAACTGGCCCTAAGTGTTTAGGACATTGAGGTGGAGCCAGAGAAGATGTCGGGGGCTCTGAAAGTACAGTGAGATGAGAACCAATTATTTTACCCTTACTTCTCCCCCATTCCTTCCAGATTCTTCCTGATCCAATAGGCCACGAAACCCGAGTGAGGACTGGTTACAACAGGCCAACAACAGGCTAAATATTCTATATGAGGCCTCAAGTTTGGCAGGAAGGAAAATGAGGCAAAACTTATCGCTTCAAAAGGCCCTCTGTAAATTTTCAATTTCTTTGTGGAACATATGTGGCCAGAAGATGCCTGGGTCAAAAGGAAAGAATATAAACAATCCAGGAATCAAGTCCCTAAGGCACTCAATCATTCTCCACGGCCTGGACTTAGGCATACTGCATACTTCTTCTTTATGCTCTTGCCATCCAACTCACCGGCAATCTGCTTCATGAACGTCATGCAAACACCATCGGCTCCCAGAACCCCACTCTTCACTAGTTCCCGTACCAACCACACCAACTAAAGGAGAGAGAAAAAGACGTATGAAGAGAAGGGCCTACACATCTGAGAAAGGGTCTAATCCAGTCATTTTATAAGTTAGGTGTATAAAGACAGGGGTGTGTTACCCCCGATTCCTCCTTCCCTTCCCGTTCTAGGAGAGGATCCATTCTCTGTTATGTCTCTGAGCTGGATCTCTCTTTTCTTTCTGGCCTTACCTGAGTACGGCAGGTATCCTGCAACTTCAAGTACTTCTCCATGAGTATCTGGTTGATTTTATTCAGAACAATATTCATGCCGTCACGACTCACCAGAGCCAAGTCCCGGTAACACTGTAAGAAGTGAGGTTTGTGAGCAGCAAGCAAGCTAGGATAGGCTCCTGACCCCACTCATAGGGGGCCCCCTGCCCCCTAGCCTCTCCAACGCAAATACTACCAATGGGAGACAAGTGGCAGTGAAAAATTTTCCGCTCTAGAAGGCATGCTTACCATTCAACAACCAAAACACAAGACTTTCCACTCTGGAAAGACTTTCCACAAACCTTCCATAGGCTCCACCATCCCAAATCTATCCCTTGCTCTGTCATTCAGGGTGGGGAAAAGGAACTGAGTTATTCTAGTAACACAAAAAAGCCTGCTAAGAAAGGCTCCCTGTCCCCTTACCTCCCTCCTTAGGAAGCGTCACACTGTTTGAAGCCACCAGCTGAGCAAAACCAGGTGGAGGCCATCTGCTTTTCATCTGCCAGTAAAAGGTCACTGCAGAATGGGTTTGGTTGAACAGGCCGGAAAGGATCTCAAAGAGAAGACTTGTATTGACACAGCCAGATGAAACAAAGGGCTAGGAGTATTAAGGAAAGAGGATCCATGGACCAGGATCCCAGAAAGAAAGGGCAGACCCAAACTGAACTTCCTTAACGAAACATCTTTCTTCTTTTTTCCAGGCTGCCCTTTGCTTCTGCCAAGCACTGAAGAAGGAGGGGTCCTATAGCACATCTAACTCTGGGGGAGGTAAGGGAATGCATGCCAATTTCCTCTGAGAGCTCCTGTTTCTCTCACCCTGTCTCTCTAAAGAGACCAGACTCCTGGAGGACTACCTTAGGGGACCTCATTAGCAACCTCCTCAGCCTGCTGGGTTCTATGCTGTCAGCACAAAGGGCAAAATTATAGATAGGCAGTATCTCACAACCTCGAATGGCCAGAGGCAAGGACAGCATCAATAATAATAGCAATTATAACAGGGAACATGCATTGGCATTGTGCGAAAACTTTATATTCTATTTACTGCATCTGAATCACAAAGTCACCCTATTTATTATCATCTCTATTTTTATAGATGAAGAATACAGGCACAGAGAGGTTAAAGTAATTTGCCCCAGGTTACATTAGAGAAAAGAGGAACATTCAAATCCCAGCAGTCCAACTCTAGATTCCAAGCTCTTAATCGTCCCAACACTATTGTCAGAAATAACTAAAAGGAGAAGAGGCTGGAGGTTAAGAGTTTACAGCGGCTTTGAGACTACTACATTCCTAAACTCGTTCATCCTAAGTGTTCACAAGAGAAGTACTCCAGGACTTCCCTGGCAGTCCGTCCAGTGGTTAAGACTTGGAGCTTCCAGTGCAGGGGGTGCAGTTCGATCCCTGGTCTGTGAACTAAGATCCTACATGCTGTGTGGCATGGCCAAAAAATTAAAAAATATATAAACATTTTTTTTAAAAAGGAGAAAGAGAGAAGTAATCCTCAGGACCAGCTGCTCCCTAGACTTGTATCTAGGGACTCCTAAGAGATTAGCTATCCTACTTCCACTTCTCCTATTATCCTTAAGTCAAAACAAGCATTCCGATGAAAATACAAATACTTAGAGATTCCCCCATGTACCATAAACTTTTCATACTCCAAGGAGAATTTGATTATCCTCTGACTCCATCTGCCAGAGGGAGGGCTGGGAGATCAAAAGTACAAGCAAGGGAATAAGAGGTAAGAGAAGCCAGTGAACTACTGCCAACTTGCTTGTCAGTAAATGCGGTTCAGCCCTGGAGCCTTCCCTAGAGGAGTGAGTCACAGAATGGGCAGAGGATGAGGGATGCAGAGGCAGAAGGGAGACCCATGTCAGGCCAAAGACAGAGACACAACTAATAAGAGAGGAGCTGTTTCCGTTGTTCAAAGGAGAGCAGAAATCCCAGAAATGCCGAAGAGACCCTGACAGGGAAGGACAGCCCCCCAGGAGACGCAGGGTCAGACGAAGCAAGGAGGTTCTAGCCGCCTAATTTCATGCTCCATCTGGGACCTTATTAACCACAACTGCTGGTAATGCATGCAGCTGGGCACCAGGAGGATCACACATATCATATTCTTGATGCTGCCAGCTGTCTCTCCAAACTCTGTGCCAGTGTGCTGACTGGCATGGAAGATAAGCAGATGGGTGGAAAAACTCAGCGGGAAGCAGAGGGTCCCAAAAGAGAGGAAAGGTGACAGGATGGTGCTGAGGTAGGATACCTGTCCTGTGCTGGCAACAGTGATGTTCCAGCCTCAGTCCTCCCAGCCCTCAACTTTCTTTCTAGAGCTATCTGCCGAGAGAAGCACCTGGACCAAGAACTGCCAGGGCCTGGTGGTGTATCTTTGGTGATGAAGGACCTTGGCATTGATGTTAAATCCTTTCCTATCACCTATATCCCCTGACTAATAGAACCGGAGCAGAAGTTAAGGCCTTCAACTTAGCCTCCCACCACACTGCAGTCCCCCAGCCCGGCCTGCTCCCAGTGATTCAGTTTGGACATCAAATAGGAAATAAACTAAGAGAATATAAACACAAGGCTGCAAGTTAAGAAGGTAGAACTGGAACAAAATCTACCCCACCTATATTCCACTCTCCGCCAATACCTGACAGCTCTTTCCTTAACTAAGTTTCTGTTCCAGAGACAGAATTAACTCCAAGTAAGCCCTTAGGAAACGCCCCTTGGTTTAAACTGAAGCCGAAAACAATGCATTGGGATCAGTTATCAGTTATATCCACCCACAACTTCTGCAGGACAGAGTATTCTCTTAGACAATCACCCTTTGAGGAACAAGGATAAAGTACTAGGAGATGGGGCAGATTCTTCCACCCTTCTCTGATATGGCTCAAGGCCTCTGAATGAGTCATACCTGATAGTTCCTCATTTGCCTAAAACTGTATTCTCCTAATTCCCAGTCTCCACCGGCTTTGTCTGAAGAGGCTCCTAGGTAGGGGATGTGCTTGGAAACCTTCAGCATGTGAAAATAACTCTGATGCAACCAATCATGTCAATCAACTACGAGACCCAAGGTGAGGGCCTGGGCCACGTTCATGGGGCAGAAAGAAGACAAGGTGCTCTAGTGCCTTGTCATGTCTGGACGGCCCAATTCATGGCATCATAAGCCTTTATAATGCATAGCCCTATGACCTCTCACTGACTGGTCAGGCCAAGAGGTGGAAATACCATGGGGCCCTGCCCTCTTCACTGAGATTTACTGATTTACCCTAGCTGATTCGATCTCACCTGAAACACAAATAAAACCAGCAGGCAAGATGAATCTGCACTGAGATGAGTAAATAAGGTTGTAACTGCACGTGTAAAAACTCACATGAGAGAAAACTAAGCCTTAACCCCAACCCTTCACCCCTATCTTTGTCAACACTTTCTTTTAAACAGTGAGGCTGGGGTGGATCACATTACTGATTAACAACACAAAACTGGAGATGTTCACTTGTCTTTAAGGTTCTCAATGATAAATTTGCTATGAAAATGAAACGCCAACTTAACTCAACAATGTCCCAGCCCAGAAATGGCCTGGGAAACCAGGGACTTGTCAATACTTGCTGCCCTACCACCTACCCTCAGCCCAGGTTTGCCATGACCACAAGCAGCTAAGCCAGGGGACCATAGGTATCCTGTCCTTGTCCCTGAGAATGCTGTTCCCTTGGTTCTCTTGAACAGACAACCTCCAGGTTTCTTATAGGTGCACTGAGAGCAGTTTGGGGGACGGGAACAAAGCCGCCAGTTTCACACGGACTTTCTGAGATTAAATGTCTGGATAGAGCTGAACACAATGCTGGACAAAGCATGATTGTTTCCTTTCACACCCCCTTTGTTCAAGGAAGGGGCAAAGAGAAAACTGAATTCCCCCCACCAAGCTCTTCTCAGTTAGTGTCACACAGTTAATGCCAGACACAACAAGTGTCTCCAAACCATCATGCAAGACTCAAGGACACAGAAAGTGGAAATGCAGAGAGGCAAAAGACAGGATTTGCTACTTTATTATAGAAAGAATGGAGTCCAAAGAGAACATCCTGCTCAGTCCTTCACCTCAAGGAAGGATCTCTCTTAAACCATTCTACTAGTATCAATACATAAAAGAGACTCTTCATTTGTGAAGAACTCCAGACTAGTTTTCATATAGTATTTCTCAGGAAGTCTGACTCCAATGTATTCCAGTCTTCTCTTAATCACTACATTATTATGGCATCACCTAATATTAAGCTTTCTAGGACTTCCCTGGTGGTCCAGTGGTGAAGAGTCTGCCTGCCAATGCAGGGGATATGGGTTCAATCCCTAGTCCAGGAAGATTCCACATGCCTCGGCACAATTAAGCCTGTGTGCCACAACTAGAAGGTAGCCCCCATTGTCTGCAACTAGAGAAAGCCTGTAGGCAGTAACAAAGACCCAGCACAGTCTCTGGATTAAATCCCAACTCTTTTAGCCCTGACTCAAAAATCTACAATTTAAAACTCTTTAAATCCCTTTTCACTCTCACAACTGCATTTTCTTGCCTTTTGGCTTCAGGATCTGAAGAGAAAGGACTTTAGTAAGAAAGTGACCCATTTACTGAGTGAAAAGGGAGTTGTAACTATATTTGGAGAACAAGATGATCCAGCCCTGGTCCAAGGATCTGATACTAAACCAGTTAAACCAAAAGTTCCATCATTCTCTCAGATCGTATCTGAGAAGGGAATATGGGGCCAGAGTAGGGAGTCTTCTTACCTTCTGGGCTTGAGCTGGTTCAGTAAGGACAAGGGTGAAGAGGCCCAGGCAGATTTCCTCATGTTGTGGGGGGCCTTTGCATACCTGGGATGAGAGGAACGAAAAAACTAGTTGTCACTCAAGAGAAAAGTTCTTAAGCACAGTTGCTCCCAGAAAACTTGGGACTCTTGAGTAACCTGCAAAGGAGAATCATCAGCTAAAAGTGATGGGCATCTGTTTTAGGAGAGAGGTGGAGAAAAAGGATGGATCCATACTGCTTTCTCCAAGGCTTGATGAAGGCCAGAGGCCTGTCTCTTATACACATCTAGATGTGTATAAGAGACAGCCCCATGTATCAGCTCACACCATGGTGGCATGTGTGACTGTTCTCTGGAACCAAGAGGGAAAGCCACAGATCCCTGTGTCAACTCAACAGGAAGACTGACACTGCTGCTACAGCTCGGGCATAATGCGACCGTGCACGTCTCCACTCAAGACNGTGGGGGGAGGGGGGGGGGGGGGGGGGGGGGGGCATGGAATCCTACTCCACACCTTAACAGCCTTCAGTAGAGAGGGAGCCGCAAAGAAATATACACAAGACTTTGGGCAAATCACTGAACCCCTGGTATCTGTAAGGTGAAGACATAATAAGAACTACTAACAATAAATATTTATTGAACATTCACTGTGTGCCAGAAACTACTCTTAAGTCCTTTCCATGTATTACTTTAAATCCTTCAACCTCAGAAATGTAAAAGATCAAATATGTAAGGATGATTTATAAAGAAAATTAGCCACCAGAGAACTGTAAGTTATCTTTTAAAGTTGTTATTTAATGATGCCTACGGCAACCCACTCCAGTACTCTTGCCTGGAAAATTCCACGGATGGAGGAACCTCGTAGGCTACAGTCCATGGTGTCGCAAAGAGTCGACACGACTGAGCGACTTCACCTTCACTTTCACTTTCAAGGCTCCATGAGATGGGACTCCCAGATTAGGAAAGACAGAGAGGAGTTGGGAAGCCTGGTTCAGGAAACCAAGACATTAGCTTCAACCCCTAGCTCCGAAACACTGAAGTCTTTCCATCTTTCT
Organism: Oreotragus oreotragus; assembly: GCA_006410675.1. Classification (NCBI taxonomy): domain Eukaryota; kingdom Metazoa; phylum Chordata; class Mammalia; order Artiodactyla; family Bovidae; genus Oreotragus; species Oreotragus oreotragus. Next base: position 158,364 of record SJYX01024388.1, on the reverse strand, counting down.
GATCATGTTTGAAGCAGAAATGGGTTCAGAAAGAGTATTATACTCACATAGGCATTGAGGGCATCATTGGCCTCTCTCTCGGAGACACCAGTAGTCATTGATGTCACAATGCTCATACATCTTTCCAATCTCTGTGAAGGGGTGAGAAAAAAATTTAGAAGCCTTCATACCATCACCTATGACATATTTCTGGTCCCAAAAAAGCTTTTTAAAAATTTAAATCACGTCACATCTCCAAAGTAGAGAAAACTACTAGGCCATTCAGGTATGACCTAAATCAAATCCCTTATGATTATACAGTGGAGGTGATGAACAGATTTAGTCATTGGGATCAGATCCGATAAACAGCACCTGAAGAACTATGGACAGAGGTTCATCACATTGTACAGGAGGCAGTAATCAGAATCATCCCAAAGAAAAAGAAATTCAAGAAGGCAAAAGTGGTTGTCTCAGGAGGCTTTACAAATAGCTGAGAAAAGAGAAGCAAAAGGCAAGGGAAAAGGGGAAAGATATATTCATTGGGATCAGATCCGATAAACAGCACCTGAAGAACTATGGACAGAGGTTCATCACATTGTACAGGAGGCAGTAATCAGAATCATCCCAAAGAAAAAGAAATTCAAGAAGGCAAAAGTGGTTGTATCAGGAGGCTTTACAAATAGCTGAGAAAAGAGAAGCAAAAGGCAAGGGAAAAGGGGAAAGATATACGCAACTGAATGCAGAGTTCCAGAGAATGGCAAGGAGAGACAAGATCTTCTTCAATGAACAATGCAAAGAAACAGAACAACAGAATGGGAAAGACTAGAGATCTCGTCAAGAAAACTGGAGATATCAAGGGAACATTTCAGGCAATGATGGGCATGATAAAGGGCAGAAACAGTAAGGACCTAACAGAAGCAGAAAAGATTAAGAAAAAGTGACAAGAACACATAGAACAACTATGCAAAAAATGCCTTAATGACCAGGATAACCACAATGGTGTGATCATTCATCTAGAGCCAGATATCCTGGAGTGTGATGTCAAGTGGGCTTTAGGAAGCATTACTACAAACAAAGCTATGGAGGTGATGGAATTCCAGCTGAGCTATTTCAAATCCTAAAAGATAACACTGTTAATATGCCAGCAAATCTGGAAAACTCAGCAGTGGCCACAGGACTGGAAAAGGTCAATTTCCATTCCAATCTCCAGGAAGGGCAATGCCAAAGAATGTTCAAACTATAGCACAACTGCACTCATTTCACAGGCTAGCAAGGTAACGCTCAAAATTCTCCAAGCTAGGCTTCAACAGTATGTGAACCAAGAACTTTCAGATACACAAGCTGGATTTAGAAAAGGCAAAGGAACCAGAGATCAAATTGCCAACATCCACTGGATGACAGAAACAGCAAAGGAATTCCAGAAAAACATCTACTTCTGCTTCACTGACTGTGCTAAAGCCTTTGACTGTGTGAATCACAATAAACTGGAAAATTCTTCAAGAGATGGGCATACCAGACCACCTTACCTGTCTCCTCAGAAACTTATGAGGTCAAGAAGCAAGTTAGAACTGGACAGAGAACTGATTGGTTCAAAATTGAGAAAGGAGTACGACAAGGGTGCATATTGTCATTCTGCTTATTTAACTTCTGTACAGAGTACATCATGTGAAATGCTGGGCTGGATGAATCACCAAGTGGAATCAAGACTGCCAGGATAAGTATCAACTACCTCTAATATGTAGATAATACCACTCTAATGGCAAAAAGTGAAGGGGAACTAAAGAGCCTCTTAATGAGGGTGAAAGAGGAGTATGAAAAGCTTGCTTGAAACTCAACATGATAAAAAGCAAGATTCTGGCTTCTGGTCCCATTACTTTATGGCAAACAGAAGGGGAAAAAGTGGAAGCAGAGACAGATTTTCTTTCCTTGGGCTCCAAAACTGCTGTGACCAGTGACTGCAGCCATAAAATTAAACAGATGCTTGCTCTTTGGAAGGAAAGCTGTAACAAACCTATACAGTGTATTAAAAAGCAGAGACATCACTTTACCGACAAAAGTCTGTATAGTCAAAGCTATGGTTTTTCCAGTAATCATGTACAGATGTTAGACAGAGTTGGACCATAAAGGCTAAGCGCCAAAGAACTGATGCTTTTGAATTGTGGTGTTGGAGAAGATTCTTGAGAGTCCCTTGGACAGCAAGGAAATAAAACCAGTCAATCCTAAAGGAAATCAACCCCGAATATTTATTGGAAAGGCTGATGCTGAAGCTGAAGCTCCAATACTTTGGCCATCTGATGTGAAGAGCCAACTCACTGGAAAAGACCNGAGAAGATTCTTGAGAGTCCCTTGGACAGCAAGGAAATAAAACCAGTCAATCCTAAAGGAAATCAACCCCGAATATTTATTGGAAAGGCTGATGCTGAAGCTGAAGCTCCAATACTTTGGCCATCTGATGTGAAGAGCCAACTCACTGGAAAAGACCCTGATGCTGAGAAAGACTGAGGGCAAAGGGAGAAGGGGTGACAGAGGATGACACGGTTGGATGGCATCACTGACTCAATGGATATGAGTTTGTGCAAACTCCGGGAGATATGGAAGGACAGGGTAGCCTGGCATACTGCAGTCCATGGGATCACAAAGAGTCAGATACAACTGAGCGACTGAACAACAACATACCTCCAGACCTACCTACCAGTTTACAAGTCAAGTCACCTTGGGGGTATCATCAGCAAAATCCTGAAAGTGTAAACCATGACAGGCTTCCTGGTTTCTTTAACATTTAAATTGTAAGGGGAAAAGCAGGGAAGGGGAACCTCATGTTTTAGACGAGGCTTAAGTGAATTCTCTGGCGGTCCAGGGGTTAGGGCTTGGCGCTTTTACTACCAGGGCTTGGGTTTGATCCCTGATTGGAGAACTAAGATCCCACAATCCATGTGGCAAGCCCCCCCCCCGCAAAAAAAAAAACTTAAAATGACAACTCCTTGAACAGAATAAGGACCCACGAATCCATGCTGATACATACATACATACATACATACATGACAAACAAAGAAGGGAAAGCTCTTCCTTATAGCGGAATGCCAACTAAAAACACAGGACTGATGGAAGTAATAACTGATTCAGGGAAATATCATTAATGCTAAAACTAGAGGTGAAACTTTCACAAGAGTAAATAGTCACACAGGCTCAAAATACTTATTAATCAAAGAGAAAATAACTGAAGGGAATTCTGGAGGATAACATCTTAACCAAGCAATCAGAGTTAGTATCCCAAGTAACAAGACAAACTGACAGCTGAAATTTCAGACAGCCCAAATTGAGAGGTTCTATAAAATAACTGTCCTGTTAAAGTGTTTAAGGTGAAGGACAGAGAATAAAAGAGATAATACACCTAAATTCAGTGTGTGATTCTGGGCTGCTATAATGGATGTTATTGGGACAACTGGTAAAATGTGAATATGTACTGTAAGTAATATTAACATACTGATGTTAAATGTTCCAATTTAGATAACAAAACAGGGGTTATGTAACTGAGAATCCTGTTCTTAGGAAATACTCCTGGAAGTATCTAAATCTTAAGTGGCATGCAGCTGCAACTTATTCTCAAAAGGTTAAAATAATATTATACAAAATGAAAAGTCAATACAGCAAATGTTAACAACTGGTGAGTCTGGAAGAAGAGTATGAGAGTTCTAAGTCTTAACAGTTTTTCTCTAAGTTTGAAATTATTTTAAAACAGTTATTAAGAAATTAAAGGGACATGTCAACTGAATGCAACAAATGTGTGCTCCTTGTCTGATTACTGATCTGAAAAAAACCACTTATAAAAAGAATTTATGGGAATTCCCTGGTGGTCTAGTGGTTGGGAGTCTCTGCTTTGATGCTTGTGGGCCCAGGTACAAGCCTTGGTCCAGGAACTAAGATCCCACAAGCCATGCCACACAGCAACCCCCCACAAAAAAACCCCAAAACAAGAAACCCAGTAAAGCACATGAGGAACTTAAGGGGAAAAAAAAAATCTTAAGAAAAAAAAAAAAGGGATTTACGAAACAGTCGATTTGAACAATGAGTATTTTATTACATTGAGGAATTAATAATATTTTAGGCATACTATTGTGGTTATGTTAAAAAGAAAAAAGTCCATCTCTCACAGACATATACATGAAATACCTACAGACAAAATGATATACCTTGGGTTTGCCTCAAAATAATCCAGAGGAGACTAAAGGGAGATACAAGACCGCCATGTACTGGTAAGTACTGAAGCAGAGTGATCGTTCCAGGGCGGTTACACTACTCTCTCTACTTTTTCATGGTTGAAATGTCCCTCCAAAAACGTAAAAAATAAACTAAAAAAAAAAAAAAACGGTGAGCAGAAGAACGAAAAGAACTAGTGGAGAACAAAAGGCCAAACTAAAGCTCCCAGGGTCTCTAGTGAAACAAAGGTGAGGGGCACGGCACCAAAATCCAGGCGGGGCTAGCGGTGAAGAAGCCGCTTGCCAGTGCAGAAGACGTGACACAGAAGGGCTCACGAGGAAACCAGAGCTGAAAGAGACACGCGTACCCCAGTGCTCATCGCAGCACCGTTTACAACAGCCAGGATACGGAAGCAACCCAGACGTCCATCGGCAGATGAATGAATAAGAAAGTTGTAGCACATTTACACAATGGAGTATTACTTAGCCATTAAAAAGAATGCATTTGTATTAGTTCTAATGAGGTGGATGAAACTGGAGAAGAGAAGTCAGAAAGAAAAACGCCAATACAGCATATAAGTGTCTGCCTCTAATACGGGAGACCTGGGTTCGATCCCTGGGTTGGGAAGATCCCCTGGAGAAGGGAATGGCAACCCACTCCAGTNACACAATGGAGTATTACTTAGCCATTAAAAAGAATGCATTTGTATTAGTTCTAATGAGGTGGATGAAACTGGAGAAGAGAAGTCAGAAAGAAAAACGCCAATACAGCATATAAGTGTCTGCCTCTAATACGGGAGACCTGGGTTCGATCCCTGGGTTGGGAAGATCCCCTGGAGAAGGGAATGGCAACCCACTCCAGTATTCTTGCCTGGAGAATCCCATGGACGGAAAAGCCTGGTGGGCTACAGTCCATGGGGTCGCAAAGAGTAGGACACGACTGAGTGACTTAACCTAACCTTATGGAATTTAGAAAGATGGCAACAATGACCCTATATGCAAGACAGCAAAAGAGACACAGATGCAAAGAACAGACTGTGGACTCTGTGGGAGAAGGCGAGGGTGGGGTGATTTGAGAGAATAGAATTGAAAGATGTATATTACCATAAGTGAAACAGATCGCCAGTCCAGGCTCTGTGCATGAGAGGGGGCGCTCAGGCCCGGTGCACTGGGACGACCCTGAAGGATGGGATGGTGAGGCAGGTGGGAGGAGGGTTCAGGATGGGGACACATGTACACCCATGGCTGATTCATGTCAATGTATGGCAGAAACCACTACAGTATTGTAAAGTAATTAGCTTCCAATTAAATTTTTTTTTTTTAAAGAAGGGTTTGATCCCTGGGTCAGATCGGGAAGATCCCCTGGAGGAAGGCATGGCAACCCCCTCCAGTATTCTTGGCTGGAGAATCCCATGGACAGAGGAGCCTGGCAGGTTACAGACCAGAGGGGTTGCAAAGAGTTGGACACGACTGAAGCAACTTAGTGTGAGCATGCACCAAGGACCATTCTTAATTATAAAGGAAAACTCTATAACATAATATGTGCTCAACAGTCTAAGGAAATTTTAAGTCACAGATCCTGTTTCAAAGCATTTAATACTAAGGATAAAGAAAACATTGACAAAGTGTATCTCATATTAGTCAGTGAGCCTCTTCCTAAACTACCTAAACTACTCCCTAAGTCTTTTAAAACATCTTATTGAGAACTACTGACAAATAAGGACAAAGGGAAGAGGTCTAGGAATGAAAGACCACCGTGTTTCACCTTTGGCCATCATCCTTCTCCTTTGACCATCTTCCTGAAGTTGTCTACCATCCCTACCTAAGAGCAGAGTAGAACCGAGTATTAAGGCAAGGAGCTTCCAGAGCCAAAAAAATTCAACCTAAATGAGGCTCAAAGCTGCTCGTTTGACAACGTCACTGTCCAACATCAGGTCTGACTATCCTCCAAATTAGGTCACATCAGAGTGCTTAGCCTTAATCAACAGCACCTGTGTACTTGTGAAAAGGAGCTGTGAGATCACAAGAAAAGCTGAGCTGTAAATCTCACAACCCACCTCTCCCATAAACTCTGAGATCCATCATTACCTAGTCCAGCTCCTATATGATAGAGAAGAAAGAAAATAACCTCAGGTTGTATTTTCTCTTTTTAAGTCTTATCCTTCTTCATCTAAGACAGGTATCAGTTCCTCCAGTTGCTAAATCCAGGCTGTTCTTGCTGGGCATTCTGGGAGGCCCTGCTTACCCAGCCTAGGTTAATAAGCAGTTTCAGAGTGGAGGAAGATGGTGAGCAGGCAGCAACACAGCATCATAAAATCCTAGACATCACTTTGTGATAAAAAGGAAGAAATCTCTGCTGAATCAACAGAGATGCAAGAGAAGTCAAAAGAGCAGCTGGTTGTGGAGCCAATGGACAAGCAAGGCCCAGGAGAATCCCTCCACCATGTGTAAGCCTTGGGCTAATCTTAGGTGAGTCACCTAAATTACCAAAACTTACTTAACCTTTTACTTATAATACTCTGGTTTTCTTACCTAAAAAAATTAGAGACAGAGCCCATATAAGGTTGCTTTGAGGATTAAACAAGGTTAACATATGTGAAAGCACCTAGCATATAGCCTCAGTTCAATCAGACTCTATTCCATCTGTGAAGAAGCTCAGCGATCACACAACTGAATCCATGAGGACCAGACCACCCTTCAATGCTCCCTGCCACTACTTTTAATGGCATGTCCTCAGAGACTCCTGAAAACTGAGCCCTACACAGTTCAGTTGCTCAGTCGTGTCCGACTCTTTGCGACCCCATGAATTGCAGCACAACAGGCCTCCCTGTCCATCACCAACTCCCGGAGTTCACTCAGACTCATGTCTATCGAGTCAGTGATGCCATCGAGCCTGTCATCCCCTTCTCCTCCTGCCCCCAATCCCTCCAAGAATCAAACTCTTTTCCAATGAGTCAACTCTTTGCATGAGGTGGCCAAAGTACTGGAGTTTCAGCTTTAGCGTCTCCTTCCAAAGAACACCCAGGGCTGATCTCCTTTAGAATGGATTGGTTGGATCTCCTTGCAGTCCAAGGGACTCTCAAGAGTCTTCTCCAACACCACACAGGACACCACAATCCCTAACCAGGCTGAAAAGCTTCCTCTCCTACTTTTGCCTTCTGTGAGAGAAGAGGAAAGAGTACAGGAGAGGGGAGAAGGCCTGACAGATGCACCCTGCACCAAGATCCTGGAGCAAAGCTGGAGGGCTGGCCTAATCTCTCCCTGTGATGTAACACAGAGACCTTGGACTGAACCACGTTTCTCTAGGCCCCTCCTCGATACCTAAGCTCCATTCAGATGTCTGAATCATTTCTATGGGTCACTGTCGAGTCAAGAAAGAAAACTGGCATCTTGCAACAGGGAGGCCTAACTAAGGATGTAGAAAATGGGAGAGTCCAGAATTTGGATGGGTGAATAAAAGCAATGAGGAAAGAAATATGAGGGTCAGTTCTTCCCAGGCAATAGAAATATATAAAGGATACTGCTTTTCTTGACTACAGAAATTACTTCCCCAAACAGAGATGAGTGAACTAATTACAAATCATTCAGAGTGACTGGAGGATCACATCTCAGAGGGCTGTAGAAAGCCAGATCCCTACAATCAAGTAGTGGTACCCCTTCTTCCCCTCAGACAACCGAGGCCCTTAGTAAAGACAGAACCACACATGCAGTTGCCAACAACTGCTGGCAGAATAACTGTTCAGAGTAAGCCTTTCACGACAGCACCTCAGAGAGTTGAGTAAATATTTACCACCTCTAGGAGCTTCTAAAATAGTTCTTCTAGTACTAAGACTACCTTACCATGGTTTCCATGACAGTAGCAGTAGACAGAGAGCAGGTGGAAAGCAGGGAGGCCTTCTAGTTTGCAAGTATATACTTGAAGCTGGAGACTAAAGTCCAAGGATTGCTATAAACTCTCAGTGTCTCCTCCTTCCTCCAGGTAACATACAGTTTGCTAAAAATTATATTATTTAATGGCTTCCCAGGTTGTTCATGGTAAAGAATCTGCCTGCTAAGCAGGAGACTCAGGTTTGATCCCTGGGTTGGGAAGATCCTCTGGAGAAGGACATGGCAACCCACTCCACTATTCTTGCCTGGGAAATTCCATGAACAGGGGTATAGTCTGCTGCTGCTGCTGAGTCGCTACAGTCCTGTCTGACTCTGTGCAACCCCGTAGACAGCAGCCCACCAGGCTCCGCTGTACCTGGGATTCTCTCACTCCAAGAACACTGGAGTGGGTTAGTCTATGGGGTCACAAAGAGTTGGACATGACTTAGCAACTAAACAATAACAATAATAAATACTTAAATACTGTTCCCTTATGGGAAGTCAGTGGCCTTCGGAGACTAAAATTCAAAGGCTTAAGGAAAAGATATGATCTGACCTACAAAATCCCCAAGGACTCACATTAGTAAAGTTAACTGAACAAACTGGGTTCCAAGTATTCTACAACCGAGAGTCACTTGTAAGTGAAATGAGGATTTAAGGGGAAAAAATTCAGAAATGACTCAAAGCCCATTCCCTGGAGAATCTTCACAGACTGGATGCGTCTTAGAGAAAACCTGGAAGGGACATACCTCTAACCAGATGCAAAACTGAGACCTATCCAGAGCTTAAGAGGAGGTTTCAACTTGTTTGAGCCACAACTCCTGCCTTTAGCCTTGCTGCAAAGTGGACAGGGTCCTTCTCCACAGAGGAGTGACCAGGAGCTTTGAAGGCTTGTGAGATTAGGAGCTACGTGTTCTAAATGCCTCCAATCTTTGGCACTATTTTTATCTCATTCCTCAAATCTGGATGGGGATGGGCAAGAATTCCCCGTTCAAAGAAAAGAACAGGGCCAAAGAGAAGAGAGGATAAGACAAATGGTCCCTTGGGTAGAAGGGTCACAGCCCCTGCCTGTGATGCTCCTCACCAGCTCTTCACACTCCAGGCCTCGAGGGGCCTTTCCTCATCATGTCCAGCTGACTCCGGTCTCTTCACAACCCTCACTGGGTTTTTGTTTTTACCTTTCTTTGAGTGTTAACTCAGTCTTTAGATGATAAGCTCTGGAAGGCTTATCTCCCTACTGTGTTCCTGGGCAATAGGTGGGACTATGCGGGAAACAACCAAGCCAGAACAACCAGAGATCAGTCAATACTAGGTTCTGAGTGCGGAGATGCGTGACAAGACCCAGAGGAAGAAGCCACTAAGTCTTAACCTTAGTCACTCTGATCTAGTGAGAGCCACACACAAGGTTAGAAACTGGCATGGCATGTTGGAAAATTCAGATGCAAAGGACAAAGGCTATAGAAGGAAAGGAGGAAGGCCAAGACAAGCTGAGAAACTTCTACAGCACAAAGGATATCAAGAAAAAAAGGAGACCCTCCCTCCCCATTCTCTCTGGAAACAGCTGAAAGTTCACTCTCAGACAGTCCAAAAGAGCAAGAAAATAAATGCTTTGTCTCTTATGAGATCCCCTTTTGCCATATTACTTCACTTGCTAGCAAACATGTCACTCCTCAGGGAATAGGATGCTGTGGTACGAATTAGAACAGGATGACCCTTCCGGCAATCAGGGTGGGAAATAAACAAGGGTTTCACTACACTCGGGGTCTTTTCCCCTTCACCCAACTGGTGCAGTGATCAAAAGTAATCAGTGATTTTCTTGGTACAATTCTAGAGGTCTAGTGCTAGAACCCAGGGCTCAATAATGACAGTGGCCATTTCTAAACATGTAGATAATTTAAAATGTCAGGCAATCCTGGCAAAGTCATTTGTATTTGTTTCGAGAATACATTACTTTTAGCATTGTTATCTGCCTTGTCAGTGCAACAGGTAGCACTCAAAAAATAGAAGCATTTTTTATGTTCCTAACTGGATTTACCTTAGCTGATAACAACAGGAAAAGACAAACTCTGATTCATCTCATACAGAATTGCAAGGGAGAAGCATGATGGAAGCATGTCTGTGAACAGATCTATCTGATGGATAACCCACAAGGTTGCTGTGCAGGTGCTTCTTGATTCACAAAGCTCATTTTTGCATGTGTTCGGCCATCCTGGATCTGAACCTACATTCCTTCAAACTTACAGTATGAATTCCACCTATCGGCTTGACCACCCTCTAACATTTGATCAAGAGCCATGACAAGGTCAGAAGCAGGGAAATTGCCCGTGAAGAGACAGGGCCTAATAATTTACTCGTCCCGTCCCCGGATAACCACTGAGTTGAATGTATCAGGTCTTACAAACAATCCAGCAATCATGTCACACTTCTCAGTCTCATATTCCTAAGTATGTCTCTTCAGGTATGAAGTGAAGTGAAGTCGCTCAGTCGTGTCAGACTCTGCAACCCCACGGACAGTAGCCTACCAGGCTCCGCTTTCCATGGGATTTTCCAGGCAAGAATACTGGAGTAGGCTGCCATTTCCTTCTCCAGGGGATCTTCCCAACNTATGAAGTGAAGTGAAGTCGCTCAGTCGTGTCGGACTCTGCAACCCCACGGACAGTAGCCTACCAGGCTCCGCTTTCCATGGGATTTTCCAGGCAAGAATACTGGAGTAGGCTGCCATTTCCTTCTCCAGGGGATCTTCCCAACCCAGGGATCGAACCCGGGTCTCCTGCATTGCAGACAGAGGCTTTACTGTCACAGGAAAGGGATAAATGATCAACTCTGGATTGTCAGGGACAGGGCAAGAGGAACAAGTGGGAAGTCAATTATTCAGTAGTCTAAAATCCCTATTCGGGCCCAAGGCATCGCCTCACCCTACCCTCTTTCTCAGCATCTGTTTGTTCCCTTCCTTGTGTGTGTGCCATCTGGTTGTGGGCAGGCCCCTAGGTCCCATTCACCCCTAACAAAATACAACTCACTTTTCCTTGGGTCTTCACTCATTCTAAATGCCCACTTAACAGCACTGGCAATTGAGGGTCTAAATGAAGTCAACACTATTTAAGAGGAGGCTCCAATGTCTAGTGCAAGCTCCTATCAGACCAACCCCCAAAACACCTACACACACACATACATTACTCAATATATGACCCGACTGAAACAGGGTTAAATATTAATTATAGCTGTGGCCTATATGTGAAAGGAATGTCAAAAATAAATCCAGTAGATCTGGATGCTATATCCCTTCCTCATCAACACGCCCCCCCGACCCATTTCACAGTAGTGGCTGCTGTTGCTATGACAACCTGTCCAGGAAGTTGGCCCACGCTTCTTCCTTCAGGAGCAGGAAGTCAGGAGCAGTGTTTGTGTTGTCTTAGAAAAAACTTTAAGGCCTCCTCCCCCACCCCCACCCCATATCCGCTCCAGTATCCCTCCTCAACCCCATTTCTTAACTCCCTTCCCCACCCCCCACACCTACCTCCTCTAACTCATCCTTGGCATCCAAACTGGTTGAAAGTAGCAGCCTCCCCCCTCCTGGGGCTCCTGCTCCCGCTCCTCCTCCACCTCCCGCTGCTCCCGAAGCAGCTGCTGCTGCTGCTGCCCCCTTTCCCTTCTGTAACTCCATGGCTGCAGCCGGGAGTCGGGAAAAGGCCCGGGAGTGGATGGGTTAGGACGTCCTAGAAACGGGGAATATAGGACTGACAAGGACTGGGGGGCAAGAGGGACAAGGGGAGGGGGAGGGGATAAGGGTCCCTGGCCTCTGCACTCGTCCCTCCTCTTCGAAAGGGCGCTCCTGTGCAGGAGGCGAAGGCAGGCGGGCCTCTAGGTCGTGCCTCTGGACTGGCAGTGCTGAGGAAACGCCGTTAGCTCCTAAGTATGCAGGGCTAAGGGTCTGAGTCCCTACGGGAAGTGTAGGAGAGGCTTCTGTTCCTGAAGAAATGGAAAAGGCGCCCTTTCTGGCTTCTGATCCTAAGAGAAGCTGGGAAAACCTTAAGTTTCTACCTCAGGAGGTGGGGGGGGAAGGAGTCCTGCCCCTGAAGTAGGGGGTAGGAATCCTTCCTGGCTGATGCCCCAAGGATTGGGGAGCGAGGTTCCTTTGGTTCCGGCCCCCAGGGGGTGAGGGTGAGGCAGTAAGCGCTATAGGAGGACACGGACGACCAGCTTCTCCCTACACCACACAGAGGCGGCCATGGTGGAAGGGCGGGGGGGTGGGAAGGCCAAGAGCGACGGCAGGGGAGGGGGAGGAATTGTGGAGGCCTGCGCCGGAAGTGAGCAGTCGCGGTCCGTGGCCTCCGCCAATAGCGGCTTCCGCGGTGGCTCTCAGTCTCGAAGGAGTAGGCCGACGTTGGCCCACAGGCCTTTACCCCGGCTGCCAATGGTATACAGCAGAAGAGAAACCAGTCTGATGGACAGCCAGAGTGTCCAATCATATTCCTCTTCTGCTCTAGGAGGGCGGGACGAAACGACTTCCCGGAGGTGGGTGTGGGAGATCAGGAAGGAGAGGGGCTGCGCCTGCGTGGGTTGACGCGCGTGCGCGACGCTGGCTTTCACCCTCTTTTCCTCCCTCGTTCAGAAGCTGGGGTGGTACTGGAATCAGGGCGCTGTTCGTTCCTAGGTGGCTTTGAGAAACCCGAATCCTGGTTGTGAATTGACATAGCAGGGCCAAGGAGCAGAACCTTAACCTTTAAGCAGTGTCAGATGGTGTGGAGCCAGCTCCCGGAGCTAAGTATCTATCACACAAGCTATTGGAAGCGTCCATGCAACTGCAGTTATCAGCCAGACACTGAGGAAAAATAAAAGCATGGACCTACTTTTGCACACCGCTCATTAGAATCGTGCACTGATTCATTATTAGAAAGGCTTCTGGAAGCTCTGTATTGTCCTGCTTTATCTATGTTTGTGTCAGCATTTGCCCCTAGCAATCCAGGGCGGAAGCTTGTTTTTGACGTTGTTTTCCCTCCCATAATTCAATCAATAAAGGCTTTTTATTAGAAATGTTTGGAATTTGTTCTTCTCTGGCCTATGTATGTGTGTGTGTACATACATATATATAGTATATCCTTAGGGATTACAGTGGAACATCATGCCACTTCTCTAATCATACTAAACTACCCTCTCAGACACCTGAATTTCCCAAATTCTTAGTAAAAATTATGTGACTCACCCTACCTAATCAATAGTTTCCCAAGACATTTTAAAAATTATTATAATTTAAAAACCTGTAATAAAAAATAACAATGCAAAGTAGAAGGAACCCTCTTTTTTCCCTTTCTTCCCACCCAGTCTCACTTCTCTTGAGTCATCAGTGTTACTAATTTGTTGTATATCTGTCTCTACTTTTAAAAATACGTAAACACATATCCACAATTCTTTGGTTGTTTTCATTTATTTCTTCAACAAAAATAAAATTGTTTTACAATTTCTTTCTTCTTGCTCAATTAGTATTTCTATCCTGACCATTTTTTTCTCCCAAATCAAAACATGGAAATTAACTTCATTCCATCTAACAACCTCATAATATTCCCCTCCTCTTTTGTGGAGAAATTGAGCTCTTCCCTGATGCTGCCCCCACCTAGCTGATTTCCAGAAGGAAGGACCTTTCATTTGTCAAAATCCACCCACTGTTGAAGGCAATTGAGGTTAAAAATAACAAGGTTTTTTTTTTTTTTTTCTCCTTTGGCAGGGGAGGCTATAGTTACCATTAATAAGAATCAAATAATAAGGCCCTGGAATCAAGAAAAAATTAAAATGAAAAGACTCACAGTGCTGCAGAAAGTTCTTCCATCAAAGAAAAAACCAAACAAATCAGTGCCTAATAATCCCAAGAGACTTTTGGGTTTGACAATAAAGGAATCTCCCTACCTCAGAGAGAATGTTGAATTACAGGGTTTGGGTAAAGACTAAAAAGGCATACTTATAAAATTCATAAAAACACAAAGCTGAGACTAGTAGCTAATAGACCCGATCGCCATATAGCACTGAAAATGTTGTTAATGAGGTCAGAGATTGAACTAACAAAACATGAAGTTATTTAATAATGGAAAGTGTGCTTACTTGTATGCTCAGGCCTAGGCTAGAAAGGATTTAAAACAAGGATAACTGTGAATTCCTGAAATTAATATTAAAACATTAGTGAAGTGAAATAGGCAAAGATTTCTTTTTTAAAGTATTTATTTCTTTTTGGCTGCACTGGGTCTTCATTGCTGTGTGTGGGCTTTCTCTAGTTGTGGAGAGTGAATTTCATCATGTGGACTTAGTTGTCCCAAGGCATGTGGGACCTTCCCAGACCAGGGATTGAACCTGTATCCCTTGTATTGGCAGGTGGATTCTTAACCACTGGACCACCTGGGAAGTCTGCCATGATTTCTTAATAGATAGAAAAATCTTAATGGAAGGATGGATGAACTGGACTTAATTAAAACTAAGATCTGTTGGACTTTCTTGGTCCAACTGCATGCCAACACAACATGGTGCAACTTGGTACAAGCAAACCTGTGCACCAAACTACTGAGCGTGTGCTCGAGCACATGTGCCAGCTGCTGAAGCCTCTGCTCTTCGCACCTGGAGAAAGCTCACTCGTGCCAACAAAGAGCCAGCACAGCTGAAAATAAATAAATAAATAAATAAATATTTTAAAAATTAAGAACTGTCCATTAAAAGACACCATTAAAAGGATAAAAGACAAGCCATGAACTGGGAGAAAATATTTGTAATGCACATACCTGATTAAAAACTGTCATCACAAGATGATATTAATAGGTAGGTAGGTAGATAGAGATATATAAAACACAGGAAAGTCTCATTTGAAAAGTGGATAAAAGATATAAGCTGGCATTTCACAAAGAAGGACATTCAAATGGTTAAAAACACACAAGTTTGTTAATATCAAGTCATTAGGACAATATTAATTAAAATTACAAAGTGATACTGGAAATTCTAGCCACAGCAATTAGGAAAGTAAAAGAAACAAAAGCTACCCAAATTGAAAAAGAAAAAATAATATTATATCTCTGCATAAATGAAATCCATAACTCCATATAGAGGAAACCCCCAAAGAATCCACAAGACAGTAGAACTAATAAATGAATTCAGTGAATTTGTAGGGTACAAAAAGCCCCAGCTGTGTTTCTGTCTAATAGCAGTGAATAATCTGAAAGGGAATTTAAGAAGGCATTTCCGGGAATTCCCTGGCTGTTCAGTGGTTAGGACTCTGAGCTTTCACTGCCGGGGTTGGGGGGGTCCGGGGGGGGGAAGGG
>SJYX01024388.1:83146-136343 GCA_006410675.1 Oreotragus oreotragus | reverse complement strand
CTCCTGCCCCCAATCCCTCCCAGCATCAGAGCCTTTTCCAATGAGTCAACTCTTCGCATGAGGTGGCCAAAGTATTGGAGTTTCAGCTTCAGCATCAGTCCTTCCAATGAACACCCAGGGCTGATCTCCTTCAGAATGGACTGGTTGGATCTCCTTGCAGTCCAAGGACTCTCAAGAGTCTTTTCCAACACCACAATTCAAAAACATCAATTCTTCGGCGCTCAGCATTCTTCATAGTCCAATTCTCACATCCATACATGACCACTGGAAAAACCATAGCCTTGACTAGATGGACCTTTGTTGGCAAAGTCTGTTATCTGTCAGGTTGGCAAAAATCCCAAATCTGGAAAACAGTTGTCAAAGTTTTAGGGAATTAGGCATACTCATGTTTGGTTGTTGGGTGTACACGTTGGTAACCTTTATATGGGGACAATTTAAAATAGATATAACAGCTACAAACATATATACTCTTTGACTCAGGAATCTCACTTCTAGGAGTTTATCTTGCAGATATACTGCATGCAACATGACAAAGATATGAGAGTACACATTTGGTAGATAAATCAGATTAATCATTATGACATTGGATAACACAGCAAAATATTGGACTATTGGGGTGGTCCGGTGGTTAAGACTCTCCCTGTCAATGCAGGGATCACGAGTTTGATCCCTGGTCTGGGAAGATTCCACATGCCACAGGGCAACTAACTAAGCCCGGGCACTACAACTCCTGGAGCCTGCATGCCCTAGAGTTGGCACTCCACAACAAGAGAAGCCTCTGCGATGAGAAGCCTGTGCACCACAATTAGAGAGTAGCCCCCGACTGCCACAACTAGAGAAAGCCTGCACACAGCCACAAAGACCCAGTGCAGCCGAAGTAAGTAAAGAAACAAAAAAGGACTTAAAAAAAGAGCAAAATATTGAAAACTTGTCAATGTTTGCCAACTAGGTTCATAGATTATGACATAAACACAACAATTAATACTATGCAGCTCAAAAAGAATAAAGAAGCTATTTCCAGGTGGGATGGGGTGGGAGGTGGGAAGGAGGTTCAAGAAGGAGAGGACATATGTATACGTATGGCTGATTCATGTTGATATATGGCAGAAACCAACAAAATATTGTAAAGCAATCATCCTTCAATTTAAAACTAATTAAATTTAAAAAAAGAAACTATTTCCAAGTTGAATGTAAAGAGTTCAAAGATATGTTATTAAGTGAGCTGAGCAAGATGCTACCATTTGTGTAAGAAAGGGAAAACATACTATATACTTGTGTGTACTCATGCTCACATAAAGAAACTTGGTAAAAACTAAAGAATGTTAATAAAGGTGCTTACTTATATTTACATGGATATAGATGACAATGGGGCAGACGCAAGAGAAATTTTTCACAGTGTATCTTTATAGACACATTTGTTTTTCAACTGTGTAATTGCTGACTTTAAAATTCAACTAGTTTAACTTAAAAGAGGCTATAAGGGGCTTCCCTGGTGGCTCAGTGGTTAAGAATCCACCTGCCAGTGCAGGAAATGCACGTTCAATCCCTGGGTTGGGAAAATCCTCTGGAGAAAGAAATGGCAACACACTCTAGTATTCTTGCCTGGGAAATCCCATGGATAGAGGAGCCTGGCAAGTTACATACAGTCCATGGGGCTGCAAAAAGTTGGGCACGACTTAATGACTAAACAACAACAACCATATGTGCTAGCCACTCTGCTTCTGGATATTGAGATGAAGGAAATGAAAACATTAAGATGAAAAGACATGTATCCCCACGTGCACTGCAGCACTACTTAAAATTGCCAAAATATGGAAACAACCCAAGTTTCTGTTAGTGTAATGGATAAAGAAAATGTGGTATGTATATTTAATGGAATATTATTTGGCCATGAAAAAGAATATAATCTTGCTATTTAAGACAACATGAGACTTCCCTGGTGGCAGAGTGGATAAGAATCCACCTGTGAATGCAGGGGACACAGGCTTGATCCCTAGTCTGGGAGGGTTCCACGTGGTGTGGTGCAACTAAGCCTGTGACCACAATGACTAAACCCTGCAGGCTCTAGGGCCCGAGAGCCACGACTAACGAGCCCCTGTGCTGCAACTGCTGAAGCTCGCGCAGCTATAGTCCCTCCTCTGCAACAAGAGAAGTCACCACAATAAGCCTGCTCTCCGCAACTGGAGAAAGCCTGCATGCAGCAGTGAGGACCCAGTGCAGCAAAAAAAAAAAAGAAAAGGTAACATGGCTGGACCTTCAGGACATTATGCTAAGTGAAATAAATCAGAGAAAGACAAATACTGTACAATCTCACTTATAATGCATAGCAGAGTGACTATAGTAAATGACACTCATTGTCTATCCGAAAGTTGCTGAGAGAGTAGATCTTAAAAGTTCTCACAAGAAAAAAAAAACTGTGACTCTGTATGGCGATGCATGTTAACTAGACTTATTGTGGTGATTATTTTGCAATGTATACAAATATTGAATCCTTATGTTTTATACCTGAAGCTAATATATCGATTATATCTCAGTTAGGAAGTGGTCTTCCCTAGTAGCTCAGAGGTTAAAGCATCTGCCTCCAATGCGGGAGACCTGGGTTCGATCCCTGGGTCGGGAAGATCCCTTGGAGAAGGAAATGGCAACCCACTCCAGTATTCTTGCCTGGAGAATCCCATGGACGGAGGAGCCTGGTGGGCTACAGTTCACGGGGTCGCAAAGAGTCGGACACGACTGAGCGACTTCACCTTCACCTTCAGGAAGTGGAGAGGCTCTGTGATCCCCTGGGAGCTGGATCCTGGCAAATTTTAGAGGTGATGTGTGAGTGTGTGTTAGTTGCTTAGTCATGTTTGACTCTTAGTGACGGATGGACTGATGGACTGTAGCCCGCCATGTTCCTCTGGCTCCTCTCTCCATGGAATTCTTCAGGAAAGAACGCTGGAGTGGGTTGCCGTTTCTTTCTCTAGAGGTGAGGTAGGGAAGGTGATATAGGCTGGATATAGAAGAGGGAGACTTTTTAATTTAGGTTTATTTATTTATTTGGCTGTGCTGGGTCTTCGTTGCGATACATTGCAGTGGCTTCTCTTGTTCCAGAGCATGGGCTCCAGGCACACGAGCTCAGTAGTTTTGGTACACAGATTTTAATTGCTCTGCAACATATGGGATCTTCCTGGATCAGAGATCAAACCCGTGTCTCCTGCATTGGCAGGCGGACTCCAAACCGCTAGACCACCAGGGAAGCCCAAAGAGGGAGAGTCCACGTGAAGCTTAGGCTTCAGAGCTACTCACTTTGACTGATTGCTTCCAAGGCCCTGGAAGAGGGTCTAGCAATGTGCTCACATGTGTTTGTAAAATTTGCAAAAGGGAGATATTTTAACTATAATTTGCCAAGACCACTCTTTCACTCTGGCCCCTCTACAAGCTTCCCCTTCTGTTGTATAGTATGAAAGTGGCCATAGGCATTTTGATGATCTGGCTAAGGTGAGGTTGAGTTGGCACTACGTTTTATTGGAGTTCAGTTGTACATATTGACATAGTTTGCAGTCACTTTCATACACACTTATTAAGAGTCATTTCCGTGTAGGAATAGCTTTCAGGAGGAGTCTACCATGGTCTAAGCAGGCTCCTCCAACATGACGACAGGAACAGGGCCAGAGGCTATATAAACACGGCATGTGAACATATCCTGTATGCTGAGCACTGGAAGCACATGGTTAGCAAGAGGAGAAACCAGATTCGAAATATACAGAGCTAGAAAATAGTCTATGGAAAATCCTCCCAATCATCAGATATACAAAACTGTAAAGGGAGAATTCAACTTTCATTGATAACTAGTCAAGACAGAAGTTCTCTCCTGTCAGGAATATATTCAGTTATCTAACATACACTAAGTGAACTAAATCAGAAAAAGACGAATATCATATGATATCGTATATGTGTGGAATCGAAAATATGACACAGATGAACGTATCTATGAAACAGAAACAGACTCACAGATATAGAAAACAAACTTACAGTTACCAAAGGGAAAAGGGGGTGAGGGAGGGATAAGTGAGGAGTTTGGGTTAGCAGATACAGGCTACTATATGTAAAATAAACAACACGGTTCTATGGTGTGGCACAGGGAATCAGACTCAATGTCTGTAATAATCAATAATGGAGGGACTTCCCTGGGTGTCCTGTGGTTAAGAATCCACCTTGCAACTCAGGGGATGCTGGTTTGCTCCCTGGTCCAGGAACTAAGATCCCACATCCTGCGGAGCAACTAAACCTGTGCCCCGTAACTACCGCACCTGGGCGCCAGAACTAGAGAGCGTATGTGTGTGTGCCACAACAAAAGATCCCATAGGATGCAACTAAGATTCAATGAAGCCAAATAAATAAATAATAAAAGGAAGAGAAAAAAAGATAGTTATTTTTTTCTAGATTTTGGTATGTTTGCATGATTGTCAGCTTTTGGAAATTTAAAATCGGTAAAATTTTTGAAAAAAAAAATCTGTAAAATTTTTGAATTGTAACTTTATCTTCACATGCTAATTAAATATTCCATCCCTAATTTTGTATTGTCTTTCTTAAAGAGGATCCACCAAATTGTATAAGCTTCCAGACCCACAAAACCTGGATCCATCCTGGCTGGTGGCTGGCTGGAGAGGGAACTGGAGGAGACAGTAAGCCTGTCTAATGAGTTTTTAGGTAGGAATATTGTGCTGTCACATGGCTCACAGCCTTGTCTAACTCAGTGAAACTATGAGCCATGCCAGGTAGGGCCATCCAAGACAGACAGGTCATGGTGGATAATTCTGACAAAAAGTGGTCCACCGGAGAAGGGAATGGCAAACCACCTCAGTATTCTTGCCCTGAGAACCCCATGAACAGTATGAAAAGGCAAAAAGATATGACACTGAAAGATGAACTCCCCAGGTCAGTAAATGTCCGATATGCTACTGGAGAAGAGTGGAAAAATACCTCCAGAAAGAATGAAGAGGCTGAGCCAAAGCTAAAATGACACTCAGTTGTGGATATGACTGGTGATGGAATTAAAGCCCAATGCTATAAACAATAATATTGCACAGGAACCTGGAATGTTAGGTCCATGAATCAAGGTAAATTAGAAGTGGTCAAACAGGAGATGGCAAGAGTGAACATTGACATTTTAGGAATCAGTGAACTAAAACGGACTGGATGGGCGAATTTAATTCAGATGACTATTTTATCTACTACTGTGGGCAAGAATCCCTTAGAAGAAATGGAGTAGCTCTCACTGTCAACAAAAGAGTCCGAAATGTAGTACTTGGGTGCAACCTCAAAAACAACAGAATGATCTTTGTTCATTTTCAAGGCAAACCATTTAATATCACAGTAATCCAAGTCTATGCCCAACCACTAATGTAAAATAAGCTGAAGTCGAACAGTTCTATGAAGACCTACAAGACCTTCTAGAACTAACACCAAAAAAGATGACTTTTTCATCATAGGGGACTGGAATGCAAAAGTAGGAAGTCAGGAGATATCTGGAGTAACAGGCAAATTTGGCCTTGGAATACAAAATGAAGCAGGGCAAAAGCTAACAGACTTTTGCCAAGGGAATGCCCTGGTCATAGCAAACACCCTCTCCCAACAACACAAGAGCTGACTCTACACATGGACATCACCAGATGGTCAATACCGAAATTGGACTGATTATATTCTTTGCAGCCGAAAATGGACAAGCTCTGTACAGTCAGCAAAAACAAGACCAGGAGCTGGCTGTGGCTCAGATCATGAGCTCCCTATTGCAAAATTCAGACTTGAATTGAAGAAAGTAGGAAACACCACTAGGTCATTCAGGTATGAGCTAAATCAAATCCCTTGCAATTGTACAGTGGAAGTGACAAATAGAGTCAAGAGATTAGGTCTGATAGAGTGCCTGAAGAACTATGTATGGAAGTTTGTAACACTGTACAGAAGGCAGTGATCAAGACCATCCCCAAGAAAAAGAAATGCAAAAAGGCAAAATGGTTGTCTGAGGAGACCTTCCAAATAGCTGAGAAAAGAAGAGAAGCAAAAGGCAAAGGAAAAGAGGAAAGATATAGCCATCTAAATGCAGAGTTCCAAAGAATAGCAAGGAGAGATAAGAAAGCCTTCCTTAATGATCAATGCAAAGAAATAGAGGAAAACAATAGAATGGGAAAGACTAGAGACCTCTTCACAGAAGGAAATGGCAACCCACTTCAGTACTCTTGCCTGGACAATTCCAAGGATGGAGGAGCCTGGTAGGCTGTGGTTCATGGGGTCACTAAGAGCCGGAGGGGTCGCTAAGAGCCGGACACAACTGAGCATCTTCACTTTCACTTTTCACTTTCACACATTGGAGAAGTAAATGGCAACCCACTCCAGTGTTCTCGCCTAGAGAATGCTAGGGACTGGGGAACCTGGTGGGCTGCCATCTATGGGGTCATACAGAGTCGGACACGACTGAAGCAACTTAGCAGCAGCAGCAGAGACCTCTTCAAGAAAATTAGAGATACCAAGGGAATATTTCATGCAAAGATAGACACAATAAAAGACAGAAATGATATGGACCTAACAGAAGCAGAAAATATTAAGAAGAGGTGGCAAGAATACACAGAAGAACTATACAACAAAGATCTTCATGACCCAGATAACCGTGATGGTGTGATCACTCACCTAGAGCCAGACAGCCTGAAGTGCAAAGTCAAGTGGGCCTTAGGAAGCATCTTTACGGAATAAGCTAGTGGAGATGATGGAATTCCAGGTGAATTATTTCAAATCCTAAAAGATGATGCTGTTAAAGTGCGGCACTCAATGTGCCAGCAAATTTGGAAAACTCAGCAGTGGCCACAGGACTGGAAAAGGTCAATTTTCATTCCAATCCCAAAGAAAGGCAATGCCAAAGAATATTCAAACTACTGCATAATTGCACTCATCTCACACACTAGCAAAGTAATGCTCAAAATCCTCCAAGCCAGACTTCAACAGTACATGAACTGAGAACTTTCAGATGTCCAAGCTGGATTTAGGAAAGGCAGAGGAATAAGAGATCAACATCTGTTTGATCATAGAAAAAGCAAGAGAATTTCAGAAAAACATCTGCCTCATTGATTATGCTAAAGCCTTTGACTGTGTGGATCACAACAAACTGGAAAATTCTTCAAGAGATGGGAACACCAGACTACTTTACCTGCCTCCTGAGAAATCTGTTTGCAGGTCAGGAAGCAGCAGTTAGAAACAGACATGGAACAATGGACTGATTCAAAATTGGGAAAGGAGTACATCAAGGCTATATATTGTCACCCTGCTTATTTAACTTGTATGCAGAGTACATCAGATAGAATGCTGGGCTGGATGAGCACAAGCTGGAATCAAGTTTGCCAGGGGAAATATCAATAACCTCAGATATGACACCACCCTTATGGCAGAAAGCAAAGAGGAACTAAAGAACCTCTTGATGAAAGTGAAAGAGGAGAGTGAAAAAGCTGGCTTAAAACTCAACATTTAAAAAACTAAGATCATGGCATCCAGTTCCATCACTTCATGGTCAACAGATGGGGAAACAATGGAAACAGTGAGAGACTATTTTCTTGGGCTTCAAAATCACTGCAGATGGTGACTGCAGCCATGAAATTAAGATACTTGCTCCTTGGAAGAAAAGCTATGATCAGCCTAGATAGCACAATAAAAAGCAGAGACATTACTTTGCCAACAAAGGTCCATCTAGTCAAAGCTATGGTTTTTCCAGTAGTCATGTATGGATGTGAGAGTTGGACCATAAAGAAAGCTGAGCGCTGAAGAACTGATGCTTTTGAACTATGGTGTTGGAGAAGACTCTTCAGAGTCCCTTGAACTGCGAAGAGATCAAACCAGTCAATATTAAGGGAAATCAGTCCTGAATATTCATTGGAAAGACTGATGATGAAGCTGAAGCTCCAGTATTTTGGTCACCTGATGCGAAGAACTAACTCATTGGAAAAGACCCTGATGCTGGGAAAGATTGAAGGCAGGAGAAGAAGGGGACAACAGAGGGTGAGACGGTTGGATGGCATCACTGATTCAATGGACATGGGTTCGAGCACGCTCTGGGAGTTGGTAATGGACAGGGACGCCTGAGTTGCTGCAGTCCATGGGGTCACAAAGAGTCGGACACGACTGAGCAATTGAACTGAACTGAACTGATTGTGCTCTCAGTGACATAACCCTCCTCCTCATCATCATCTATGTGAAATCTTTAGTAAAATAGGTATTTTTTATTTTGAAATCGCACAAAGAACAAGGTGGGAGAGACTTGATTAACAAGGAGGTCAGGGGAGAGAGGGATATGTGTGGCCACAAGTTCCATAATAGCCCATCATGTGATAGATGCTAGGAGGTGACAATTTCCTGCTCTCTGCACTCCTTAGACTTCACCTGAGTGATTCTGCTCCAGACAAGGAGGTAGGCTGTCAAAGGGACATTGATGAACCAGGGTGAACACATAGGAGCTCATCCAGAATGGTACAGAGTTTAGAGTCAGATTTTAGAGAAATCTCTAAAGAAACTAGTGATGTTATATTGCTGAGACTCCAATAGGGGGGATGGAGGGGAAGGAAGAGGGGTTAGGATTAGGGAGGCAGGATGTCCTTGGAAGAGAGGGGAGACTTTTACAGAGCTAGAAACCTCAATGCTAGGGCCAGTGGAAGAGGTAAGAGGCAGATTGGCCTTTCCATAAACATAAAGGGAATTTATATTAAATATCCAACATCAAACAATTTATAATTTACACTGGAATGATGTTCATCAAATGTTACCAATAACTATTCAATGGCCAAGTTTTAGTTTCTTTTTTGTACCTCTTTAGAGAAGTGTGTCATTTCTAGAAAACAATAAAGTCACAAGTCTTTTATTGTTGTTGTTGTTTTTTGATTTTGGCAGTGCTTATGGGATCCTAGTTCCCCCAACTGGGGACTGAACTAGGTTCTGAAGGCGAAAGTGCCAAGCCCTAACCACTGGACCACCAATCACTACCTTTTTTTTTTTTAAAGTCTCTATTAGATATATCTGGCCTCCAAAGTCGCCATTCAGCTACTGGAATTGAATATCTCTATCCTTGCTTCTTCTCTCAACTGTCACACAAGTGGATTTATTAGACAAGCTCATCCTGAGCTCACAATTTATATAAAAGCTCTGCTCGAGGCTCCGAAAAACAAAGGACCCTTCATCCAACAAGATGCGCCTTCCTTAGAAGGCAGTTGAAGGAGCATGGGCTTGCTTCCTTGTCTGTAAACACAAATTATTTCCTCAAAAGGAATTCTATGATTGAAATATCTCCATCTTCTTATATCAGGGAGAATATTCTAATTACAGCTGTTCAAAAATAGAATGGTCTTGGAGTTCCAAGTCCCTGAAAGTTTTCCAGTAGAACATGAAAGATACACAGACGTTTTTAAAAGGATTTCAGTGCCAGATAAGCGGTTGAAATGCATAACCTCTAGCTTTTCTTCTAAGATTTTTAGATCTTACCTCTCATTGAGGGGGTCTAATCATGTTGCATTTCACTTACAACTGTTTCTGGATATCAGTAACTCCTTACATTTAGCATTATAGTTTGTATAATATAGACTTTTAATAATAGCAGCAAACTTAATGAGTTCCTATTACCTGCCCTTCAGTGTTTTAAGGATATGATGGGAAAAAACATAATCCTCCAGGCAACCCTATGGGGTGGGTCTTTTTATGATCATTCCCATGTTNAGGAGGTAGGCTGTCAAAGGGACATTGATGAACCAGGGTGAACACATAGGAGCTCATCCAGAATGGTACAGAGTTTAGAGTCAGATTTTAGAGAAATCTCTAAAGAAACTAGTGATGTTATATTGCTGAGACTCCAATAGGGGGGATGGAGGGGAAGGAAGAGGGGTTAGGATTAGGGAGGCAGGATGTCCTTGGAAGAGAGGGGAGACTTTTACAGAGCTAGAAACCTCAATGCTAGGGCCAGTGGAAGAGGTAAGAGGCAGATTGGCCTTTCCATAAACATAAAGGGAATTTATATTAAATATCCAACATCAAACAATTTATAATTTACACTGGAATGATGTTCATCAAATGTTACCAATAACTATTCAATGGCCAAGTTTTAGTTTCTTTTTTGTACCTCTTTAGAGAAGTGTGTCATTTCTAGAAAACAATAAAGTCACAAGTCTTTTATTGTTGTTGTTGTTTTTTGATTTTGGCAGTGCTTGTGGGATCCTAGTTCCCCCAACTGGGGACTGAACTAGGTTCTGAAGGCGAAAGTGCCAAGCCCTAACCACTGGACCACCAATCACTACCTTTTTTTTTTTTAAAGTCTCTATTAGATATATCTGGCCTCCAAAGTCGCCATTCAGCTACTGGAATTGAATATCTCTATCCTTGCTTCTTCTCTCAACTGTCACACAAGTGGATTTATTAGACAAGCTCATCCTGAGCTCACAATTTATATAAAAGCTCTGCTCGAGGCTCCGAAAAACAAAGGACCCTTCATCCAACAAGATGCGCCTTCCTTAGAAGGCAGTTGAAGGAGCATGGGCTTGCTTCCTTGTCTGTAAACACAAATTATTTCCTCAAAAGGAATTCTATGATTGAAATATCTCCATCTTCTTATATCAGGGAGAATATTCTAATTACAGCTGTTCAAAAATAGAATGGTCTTGGAGTTCCAAGTCCCTGAAAGTTTTCCAGTAGAACATGAAAGATACACAGACGTTTTTAAAAGGATTTCAGTGCCAGATAAGCGGTTGAAATGCATAACCTCTAGCTTTTCTTCTAAGATTTTTAGATCTTACCTCTCATTGAGGGGGTCTAATCATGTTGCATTTCACTTACAACTGTTTCTGGATATCAGTAACTCCTTACATTTAGCATTATAGTTTGTATAATATAGACTTTTAATAATAGCAGCAAACTTAATGAGTTCCTATTACCTGCCCTTCAGTGTTTTAAGGATATGATGGGAAAAAACATAATCCTCCAGGCAACCCTATGGGGTGGGTCTTTTTATGATCATTCCCATGTTAGAGTGACAGAGGATGAGATGATTGGATGGCATCACCGATTCAGTGGATATGAACTTGGGTAAACTCTGGAAGATGGTGAGGAAGCCTGGCATGGTTGGGGTCACAAAGAGTTGGACACGATTTGCCGACTGAACGACAACCACCACGTTAGGGCAGAAAATTGAAGCTTAGAGAAGTTGAGAAGTTTGCCCAAAGCTACTTGGATTATGGGTGGCAGAGGGGTGTCCCTTGAGCTCCCATGGTTAAGATTCCACCCTTCCTTTGCAGGGGGCACAGGTTCAATCCATGGTGGGGGAACTAAGATCTCACATGCCGCACAGTGAGGCCAAAATATATATTTTAGGTGGAGCTGAAATTTGAATCCAGAATTAGTCTCTTAATCAGCATCATAATGCCTCTCACTTACTAGAGGTTTGAGGTTGCTCCAGTTCTGAATCCTGAGTTCTATATTGTATGATGGTCTGGTCTTGGGCTGCTGGGAGTTTGGTGGGTTGAGACAAGATAAGCTGACCTGATCACAGGACATTATCAATAGTCAATGTATGCCATGTGCTGTCCACATTTGAAAGTCTAAGGCAGATAAAAACAGTGGGATGCATTAAGTCCAGAAGAGGTGTCATAGTGATTTTCGGATGCATCTGATAATGGAATCTTTGCTATGGAAAGGTTTTTACAGGGAAACCAGCCTGACCACTCATTCACGGGTGAAATCTGTGATCGGGAACTGGGTGGGTAGGTTTTATCCCCATCTGGACTGCCTCACTACACCTGCAGTTAGCACTACAGTTAAGTGGGTTCCTGCCCCACACCATCTTTCTTCTAAGGCCTTATCCTCACCAGCATCCAATTTTATCAGCATCTTGATGATAAACACCTCGCCTGGAATCTTAATTGAATTCCAGTTCAATGAGATTAAACCTCCCTGAACAGCATTGGGTATTTTTTTAATGGTTGATTAATTTACTTTTGTATTTTTGCAGCTCTTGCAATTAAAAAGAAAAAAATGACTTTCAGGCTGCAAAACTGGCCTCTACTGCTAATTAGATTCCATGGATCAGTCCTGAAAGGTATGTGAAGTCGCTCAGGCCTGTCCGACTCTTTGCGACCCATGGACTGTAGCCCACCAAGCTTCTCCGTCCATGGGATTCTCCAGGCAAGAATACTGGAGTGGGTTGCCATTTCCATCTCCAGGGGATCATTTTAAAAACATCACTAAACGTACTGCTAGAATAAATAAACTACCCAAGCTCTTCGACCTAGAGAAGAGGATGGAGGGGGGGGCGTGGTGTGTGAAGATATTTGTCTTTTTCTGTTTTTTTTTTTTTTTCCTTCCCCCGGGTCCCAGGCTCTGGCCCCCTGGCTCCCTCTGCACACTGTCTACAGCGGGCCCTCCTACCCACAGCTGCACTCCCTCCCTCCCCTTCCAAGGGTGTCACGTGGGCTGATGAGCTAATGTATGTGAAAGCCTTGGTCAACTGCAAGGCACAATCGAATGCCAATGATGACTGTTGTTATTATTCTTATCACACTCCAGGGAAACCCTGTTGCGTCCCACCCTCCCAGACCTACTCTGCAGGACAGCCGGCGAAACTCAAGCGAGGCTAGACAGCCCCTCCCACGTGGGCGGAGGTCCCGGCGCAAATCCGTCTCCCCTGCTAGCAGGCGGGGGGCGCTACTGCTCGCCTCAGACCCTACCCGCCTACCCGTCCCCCACCTCCCCTCAGTAATGGCTTTCCCAGTCCTTCCTGGCTTCGGGGGCCTAACTCCGGAAGGAAATCTCCTCTGTTCCAGTGAAAGTTCTCGAGCTACTGAAGTCATCGACTCCCTTGGCCTGTCTGCACACCCACTCCCCCAGCCCCCTCCCCTCCAAGTGCCCGCAGAGGAGCCAGGCTGCCCCGGAAGGATCTGACCGGCAATTTCCTACAATTGTCTGACTGGGGCTCCTCAGCCTATCAGCTCCCCGCTTCCTTCCCCACCTCATCTCTTGCAGTCTCCCCTCCCCAAAGTCTCCCCTCCTGGATATCCCAACCTCCACCCTGATCTGACTTCTCAGGCCCCACGGTTCTCTTTAGCATTTCCTCTCTCTTCTGGGATTGTCACTACCCTGGGGGAGGTGGAATGGGGGTTTGGGAGTCGACATGGCCACCAGGGCCCATCAGGAAGTTGGATGTGCTGCCGTGTTACCAAGGCAACCACCCTTCTGTGTTAGGCCTTCCCAGAGCTATTTGTCCCCAGCTGTGGAGGGTGAGGACTTGACTGTTAGGTCCCTCTCCCAATAAATCAAATCTGACTGAGGCCAAAAAGGGTGGGCAGGGAGCACAGGATGTCTAGAAGACTCATTAGACAAAGGGAGGACAATTTATCCTTTTTTCAGCGACTTGTGTATCAAGGAGCGCTGTCCCCAAGGCAGACCTCCAAGCTCTCCCTGGACCATCCTGACCTCCAGTGCCGCTGGGCGTGGCCTCCAGGAAGAGGTTTGCAGAGGTCGGAGGAGGGGCCTGTCTGCACTTGATGGATGGTACTGAAGAAATGTCTGGCACTTTCTTTCCCCATGGGGGAGGTGAAACTGCAGCCACCTCTCCCCCGCATTCACATTCCTGCCTGCCTGCTCAGGAAGGGGGTGGGGTGGGTGGCCAGAGCAGGGAAAGGAGGGCCCTTAGCCCCACTGAGAGTTGTAAACTATCACTCACATTTGCCTACACTGTCAGGGGACTGGATGGGCAGGTGGACAATCACTACATTTCAACGGAGGTAAAGGGGGACCCCTATGTTCCCACCCCACCCTCCTTCTTGGCTCCCAGACCTCCGGGGGCAGGTACCAGGCCTGCCCATTCAGTCTGCACTCATATTCCTACTGTATGCTGGGCATTGGGTAATAGAGCAAATAAATAGGGGTCTCAAAGTGTAGTCCACAGATTCTGTGAGTCCCCAAGATCCTTTCAGGGGATGTTGCTCAGACAGTCAGTTCAGTCATGTCCAACTCTTTGCAACCCCATGGACTGTGGCCTGCTTGGCTCTTCTGTCCATGGAATTCTCCAGGCAAGAAAACTGGAGTGGTTTGCCATTTCCTTCTCCATTTCAGGGGATGGATGAGGTCAAAAAGATTTTCATGGGAATTTTCCGACAGTGCAGTGGTTAGGATTTGGTGTTTTCACTGCTGTGGCTTGGGTTCAATCCCTAGTCGAGGAAGAAGGATCCTGCAAACTGTGCAGCATTACCAAAAAAAAAAAGTTTTTTCCCCATAATCTTACTAATTATATATTATTTTACCTTTTTTGGCTGCACTGAGCAGCACACAGAATCTTAGTTCCCTGACCAGGGATGAAACCTGTGCCCCTGCATCAAGAGCGTGGAGTCTTAACCACTGGATTTCCAGGGAAGTTTTTAATTTACTTTATTGACTGTGTTGTTATGTGCACTGATAAGGCTGGTGTCTTAGCATAAATCAAGGCAGTCATTGTAATCTTAAAAAAAAAAAAAAAAGCCAGTTTCTCTCAAGAATGTCTTTGATAAAGCAGTAAAAAATTAACATGTGATGGGTTTATTAAAGTTATTTTAAATGAGTTAATAAAGACTTGTTTTAATTTCTAATACAGAATATATCAATAGATATGACCCACATAAAAGCTCTTTGGGGCCCTCAGTAGTTCTTAAGGGTGTAAACAGATCCTGAGACCAACAGAGTCAGGACTGCTTGGGGTCACTCACAGACGGTTACACTGGTTCCCCAAAGTTGAAGGGAACTTTCTCACATATTAAACTGCCAGCTTGAGAAACATCTTATTTAGAGATGAGGGTAGAGAATATGGTTGTGTTTCCTGGCAACCCTGGCTCGAGAAAAGACACTGTCACTGGAATAAAGATTTTAATGGTCTCCACTCACAGGAGAAGCAAGGCATGCAAGCCCACAGCCCTCTGTACTTCCCTTTCTCCCCTGTGTGCTGAATGTCTTGTGTTGGGTCATGGGGGATTCGGGGTGTTTGTGGCCCATGTGGGCTAGGCCCAGATGTGGGCTTCCCCCAGCCCCTAGATTCATCTTTAGTCCCTTCTCCTATTCCCACTCAGGGGGCTCTTCCCGCACCCCCATAATAGTCACAGTGGGCACAGGGAGGGGCAGGAGGATTCAGGAATCCACATCCCAACCTGGCCTGGCCTGGGATAGGGTGGAGAGTGAGTGTGTGTGCCTACATGTGTGTGTGCATGTGTGTTCCCTGGGCATGACTGTGAGTTTTGGTCCCGTCCTGTGGGCTCCAAGTTCTCCCCATACCAGTCCTCTTTCAGAGGTAGTATCTGGTGTCTCCACTGGGGTCAGCACATCTGAGCTATTCAAGCCACTTCTTTGGCAATGTAGGGTTGCTGTGGACGGGCTGATGCTGGCATCTCTCTGTCATCTCCGGCCCAGGAAAGGGGGGAGTGGAAGGCAGGGAGGGGACCCAGGTCAGCCTCGGGTGCTACTCCCTCGCTCCCCCAGGAGCCAGTAGGTCCGAACTTTGCCTTTGCCCTGGAGGGAAAAAGAGGACATTGGGGTGGGGAGTGATACATCCACTTTCCCAAATGATGGGAATGGGGATGGTTGCTTGAGAAGGGGCCTGGGGGAAGGTGAGCCCTGCAGGGACCTCAAGGGGTCCTGAGGGCAGGGACTTTCTTTTCTACCTTCATTTCTACATCCCCTCGAAGCTCCAGCTCGAAACCACCAAACTCCTCCAGGACAGCCTTGGTTTCAGAAGATAAATGGATTTTCAGGGCTGCGTAGGAGAAGGGAGGAGAAGGGAGATGAGAGATGCAAGAGTTGGGAGCAGGAGACTTGAGGCCGTGGGGCTAGAAAGATGCTCTCCCACCTTCCTTTAGTCCTGAAAGCCTCCCAATTCAGAGTCCCACCCACTCCACATGGTGTCTGACCACACAGGGCTTGCCCTAAGAATTCCAGAGCTGTGTTATGATAGCCACTAGCTACATAACGCCATGACAGCCATTAGTCACGTGTGGCTATTTAAATTGTAATTAAAATGAAATACAGTTAAAATGCAATAAATAAATAAAATGCAATGCCTCAGAGGCTACCATATTGGACAACACAGCTTATAGTAGAGTGTAGAGGTAAAGGCTCAGGCACTGGAGCTGCGCTGCCTAGTACGTACCCGAGCTTGGACACTCGGCTGGGGAAGTAATATTAACTCTCTGTGCCTCACTTTCCTTGACTACAAAATGCTGAGAGTGACAAGACCCATCTCAAAGTTTTCCTGTGTGGATTAAACTTAATGTTATTCATAAAGTATTTTAGAAGAATCTGGCACTTAGGAGGCACTGTACAATTGGTTGCTATAATCGTTTTTTTAACTCAGCACCCTCATATTAGAGTTGAGGGAGCCCAGGCCTTGGAGAGGAGATCTGCGCAGGCTGCTGAGGTCAGGCCCAGGTCTCCTGACTACTGTTCCCCGCAGCCCTTCCTTGACTCCCTAGCAAACTGTAGTCTAGGTCATCTTAGTATTCCAGGGCCTGGTATTCAGTAGTTGCTCAATAAATGGTGAACTGAATTATGTAGACTACAGCAGGAAGCAGATCAACAGGAAGGAAGCCTAGAGGAAGAGCTGGGAGCAAGCATTTATCAGGTACCCATTGTGTTCCGGGGGTTGTGCTGTGTTTTTTATAACCCCAAGACATCATCATTTTAAAGATAAACAGCTGAAGCTCAGACAAGCTAAACAATTACGTGCTAGTCATGTTATATGACTTTCTCAAATAACTCTTCTGAGGTAGATGTTTAATTCTTATTTTCCAGATAAGGAAAACAGGGGTTCAGGGAGGTGTAGCAAACTGACAGGAAACATCGGTTGTAGAACTGAGATTCACACCAAGTGGGCTGCTCTGAAGCCCTCTTAACCACACCCAAGGGGGCCCTAAAGGTAAGATTTCTGCTGGAAACTGTCAGAGGTTAGTCTGGAAAGACTTTTCAGCCATTTGGCAAAGGGGGCAGCTGGGACCTGCATCTCTGATTAGGCTCAAGGTGACCTGGCCAGGTTGAACCCTTATGAGAAGGCAACTCGGGAAGAGAGAGAACAGGGAGTTGAAGGCATCGGCTGCCAGGCGGGCAACGACAGCGCCCCTGCCCTTCCTGTCCCACCCAGGGGACCCAGAGTACCTTCCCCATTAGACTCCATTCGTGAGGCAGTGTTGACTGTGTCCCCAAAGAGACAGTACCGGGGCATCTTCAGCCCCACCACGCCGGCACACACGGGTCCTGAATGGAGTGGGAGCCCATCAGTTCAGGGGAGTAGGTGGGAGGACTGGAGGGTGACCTGGGTGAGACTAGGGTAGGGTGCCCCAGGAGAGGCAGCAGGTGGGATCTGTGGTCGGTGGGAGCCCAGGGGTGTGTGGGGGGAGGTGTAGCTGTATGCGCGTGTGTAGGGAGAGCTGGAGAGAGCTGGGGCTGGTCTCCCATCTTTGGGCGGCCTCACCCGTGTGGATGCCGATGCGCAGGCGCAGCTGCTCCTGGGGCCGGTGGCGGATGCGGAAGGAGCGGACCGCGTCCAGCAGCGCCAGGGCCATGCGGGCCACCTCGCGGGCGTGCAGCCTCCCGTTCCGCACCGGGAGCCCGGACACCACCATGTAGGCGTCACCGATGGTCTCCACCTGTGAGGGTCGCGAGAGAGTGCAGGACCTGAGGGCTCCAACTTTCTCTTCCCAGTGTGGGCTGTCACCCAGAGGGCACTGTCTCCTAGTCCACCCGTCTACCATACTCATCCTCCATACTCCGCCCGGTCCTGGCGGTTCCTGGGTCCCCCCGTGACACCTCTTCGTGACACTGTCTTTGCCCATGTCCCTTGGTCTTCTTTCTCTCTCTTTTTTTTTTTTTTCCAGTTCTACCTGTTTATTGCTACCAACCCATCTCCCGCCACCCCCCTCATGCNTCCATACTCCGCCCGGTCCTGGCGGTTCCTGGGTCTCCCCGTGACACCTCTTCGTGACACTGTCTTTGCCCATGTCCCTTGGTCTTCTTTCTCTCTCTCTCTTTTTTTTTTTTTCCAGTTCTACCTGTTTATTGCTACCAACCCATCTCCCGCCACCCCCCTCATGCGCGCATGCTCAGTCACGTGACCCCAAGGACTGCAGCCCACCAGGCTCCTCTGTCCGTGGACTTTTCCAGGCAAGAATACTAGAGTGGGTTGCCATTTCCTTCTTCAGGGTAGTCTTCTCTCTTAAGGCTCTATGTCATTCTACCCTTCACCTTTCTGTAACCCCGTCCACAACTGTCTGTCCCTTCCCATCTTGACTCACCTTGTATACGTCAAAATTGTCTATGACAGCATCAAAGCAAGTGTACAGGTCATTGAGCAGGGTCACCACCTGGAAGAAAAGAGAATCCACAAGGGGTGAGGCGTAAGGAACCCCACCTGGGCTCAGGTGGAAAATGCAGACTCAGAAGGCAGACCTCTGAGATGGAGATGAGAAGCCAGCACACCTGTACCTGTGCCTGACTCACCTGCATGGGCGTGCTCTCTGCTGATAGGGCTGTGAAACCCACGATGTCACTGAAGTAGATGGTGACGCTGTCAAAGGCTTCGGCCTGGACCGTCTCCCCACGCTTCAGCTGCTCAGCCACTGAGCTGAGGGGTCAGGGACAGGGGCAGGATCAGAAGATGAGCCGGGCCCAGGGCAGGGCGGGCGGGGGCACCAAGCACGGGCACTCACTGAGGCAGAATCTGGTAGAGCAGGGCCTCGGCCTTGTNAAAAAAAAAAAAAAAGCCAGTTTCTCTCAAGAATGTCTTTGATAAAGCAGTAAAAAATTAACATGTGATGGGTTTATTAAAGTTATTTTAAATGAGTTAATAAAGACTTGTTTTAATTTCTAATACAGAATATATCAATAGATATGACCCACATAAAAGCTCTTTGGGGCCCTCAGTAGTTCTTAAGGGTGTAAACAGATCCTGAGACCAACAGAGTC
Source organism: Oreotragus oreotragus (assembly GCA_006410675.1). Taxonomy (NCBI): domain Eukaryota; kingdom Metazoa; phylum Chordata; class Mammalia; order Artiodactyla; family Bovidae; genus Oreotragus; species Oreotragus oreotragus. Next base: position 117,371 of record SJYX01024388.1, on the reverse strand, counting down.
AGGACTGCTTGGGGTCACTCACAGACGGTTACACTGGTTCCCCAAAGTTGAAGGGAACTTTCTCACATATTAAACTGCCAGCTTGAGAAACATCTTATTTAGAGATGAGGGTAGAGAATATGGTTGTGTTTCCTGGCAACCCTGGCTCGAGAAAAGACACTGTCACTGGAATAAAGATTTTAATGGTCTCCACTCACAGGAGAAGCAAGGCATGCAAGCCCACAGCCCTCTGTACTTCCCTTTCTCCCCTGTGTGCTGAATGTCTTGTGTTGGGTCATGGGGGATTCGGGGTGTTTGTGGCCCATGTGGGCTAGGCCCAGATGTGGGCTTCCCCCAGCCCCTAGATTCATCTTTAGTCCCTTCTCCTATTCCCACTCAGGGGGCTCTTCCCGCACCCCCATAATAGTCACAGTGGGCACAGGGAGGGGCAGGAGGATTCAGGAATCCACATCCCAACCTGGCCTGGCCTGGGATAGGGTGGAGAGTGAGTGTGTGTGCCTACATGTGTGTGTGCATGTGTGTTCCCTGGGCATGACTGTGAGTTTTGGTCCCGTCCTGTGGGCTCCAAGTTCTCCCCATACCAGTCCTCTTTCAGAGGTAGTATCTGGTGTCTCCACTGGGGTCAGCACATCTGAGCTATTCAAGCCACTTCTTTGGCAATGTAGGGTTGCTGTGGATGGGCTGATGCTGGCATCTCTCTGTCATCTCCGGCCCAGGAAAGGGGGGAGTGGAAGGCAGGGAGGGGACCCAGGTCAGCCTCGGGTGCTACTCCCTCGCTCCCCCAGGAGCCAGTAGGTCCGAACTTTGCCTTTGCCCTGGAGGGAAAAAGAGGACATTGGGGTGGGGAGTGATACATCCACTTTCCCAAATGATGGGAATGGGGATGGTTGCTTGAGAAGGGGCCTGGGGGAAGGTGAGCCCTGCAGGGACCTCAAGGGGTCCTGAGGGCAGGGACTTTCTTTTCTACCTTCATTTCTACATCCCCTCGAAGCTCCAGCTCGAAACCACCAAACTCCTCCAGGACAGCCTTGGTTTCAGAAGATAAATGGATTTTCAGGGCTGCGTAGGAGAAGGGAGGAGAAGGGAGATGAGAGATGCAAGAGTTGGGAGCAGGAGACTTGAGGCCGTGGGGCTAGAAAGATGCTCTCCCACCTTCCTTTAGTCCTGAAAGCCTCCCAATTCAGAGTCCCACCCACTCCACATGGTGTCTGACCACACAGGGCTTGCCCTAAGAATTCCAGAGCTGTGTTATGATAGCCACTAGCTACATAACGCCATGACAGCCATTAGTCACGTGTGGCTATTTAAATTGTAATTAAAATGAAATACAGTTAAAATGCAATAAATAAATAAAATGCAATGCCTCAGAGGCTACCATATTGGACAACACAGCTTATAGTAGAGTGTAGAGGTAAAGGCTCAGGCACTGGAGCTGCGCTGCCTAGTACGTACCCGAGCTTGGACACTCGGCTGGGGAAGTAATATTAACTCTCTGTGCCTCACTTTCCTTGACTACAAAATGCTGAGAGTGACAAGACCCATCTCAAAGTTTTCCTGTGTGGATTAAACTTAATGTTATTCATAAAGTATTTTAGAAGAATCTGGCACTTAGGAGGCACTGTACAATTGGTTGCTATAATCGTTTTTTTAACTCAGCACCCTCATATTAGAGTTGAGGGAGCCCAGGCCTTGGAGAGGAGATCTGCGCAGGCTGCTGAGGTCAGGCCCAGGTCTCCTGACTACTGTTCCCCGCAGCCCTTCCTTGACTCCCTAGCAAACTGTAGTCTAGGTCATCTTAGTATTCCAGGGCCTGGTATTCAGTAGTTGCTCAATAAATGGTGAACTGAATTATGTAGACTACAGCAGGAAGCAGATCAACAGGAAGGAAGCCTAGAGGAAGAGCTGGGAGCAAGCATTTATCAGGTACCCATTGTGTTCCGGGGGTTGTGCTGTGTTTTTTATAACCCCAAGACATCATCATTTTAAAGATAAACAGCTGAAGCTCAGACAAGCTAAACAATTACGTGCTAGTCATGTTATATGACTTTCTCAAATAACTCTTCTGAGGTAGATGTTTAATTCTTATTTTCCAGATAAGGAAAACAGGGGTTCAGGGAGGTGTAGCAAACTGACAGGAAACATCGGTTGTAGAACTGAGATTCACACCAAGTGGGCTGCTCTGAAGCCCTCTTAACCACACCCAAGGGGGCCCTAAAGGTAAGATTTCTGCTGGAAACTGTCAGAGGTTAGTCTGGAAAGACTTTTCAGCCATTTGGCAAAGGGGGCAGCTGGGACCTGCATCTCTGATTAGGCTCAAGGTGACCTGGCCAGGTTGAACCCTTATGAGAAGGCAACTCGGGAAGAGAGAGAACAGGGAGCTGAAGGCATCGGCTGCCAGGCGGGCAACGACAGCGCCCCTGCCCTTCCTGTCCCACCCAGGGGACCCAGAGTACCTTCCCCATTAGACTCCATTCGTGAGGCAGTGTTGACTGTGTCCCCAAAGAGACAGTACCGGGGCATCTTCAGCCCCACCACGCCGGCACACACGGGTCCTGAATGGAGTGGGAGCCCATCAGTTCAGGGGAGTAGGTGGGAGGACTGGAGGGTGACCTGGGTGAGACTAGGGTAGGGTGCCCCAGGAGAGGCAGCAGGTGGGATCTGTGGTCGGTGGGAGCCCAGGGGTGTGTGGGGGGAGGTGTAGCTGTATGCGCGTGTGTAGGGAGAGCTGGAGAGAGCTGGGGCTGGTCTCCCATCTTTGGGCGGCCTCACCCGTGTGGATGCCGATGCGCAGGCGCAGCTGCTCCTGGGGCCGGTGGCGGATGCGGAAGGAGCGGACCGCGTCCAGCAGCGCCAGGGCCATGCGGGCCACCTCGCGGGCGTGCAGCCTCCCGTTCCGCACCGGGAGCCCGGACACCACCATGTAGGCGTCACCGATGGTCTCCACCTGTGAGGGTCGCGAGAGAGTGCAGGACCTGAGGGCTCCAACTTTCTCTTCCCAGTGTGGGCTGTCACCCAGAGGGCACTGTCTCCTAGTCCACCCGTCTACCATACTCATCCTCCATACTCCGCCCGGTCCTGGCGGTTCCTGGGTCTCCCCGTGACACCTCTTCGTGACACTGTCTTTGCCCATGTCCCTTGGTCTTCTTTCTCTCTCTCTCTTTTTTTTTTTTTCCAGTTCTACCTGTTTATTGCTACCAACCCATCTCCCGCCACCCCCCTCATGCGCGCATGCTCAGTCACGTGACCCCAAGGACTGCAGCCCACCAGGCTCCTCTGTCCGTGGACTTTTCCAGGCAAGAATACTAGAGTGGGTTGCCATTTCCTTCTTCAGGGTAGTCTTCTCTCTTAAGGCTCTATGTCATTCTACCCTTCACCTTTCTGTAACCCCGTCCACAACTGTCTGTCCCTTCCCATCTTGACTCACCTTGTATACGTCAAAATTGTCTATGACAGCATCAAAGCAAGTGTACAGGTCATTGAGCAGGGTCACCACCTGGAAGAAAAGAGAATCCACAAGGGGTGAGGCGTAAGGAACCCCACCTGGGCTCAGGTGGAAAATGCAGACTCAGAAGGCAGACCTCTGAGATGGAGATGAGAAGCCAGCACACCTGTACCTGTGCCTGACTCACCTGCATGGGCGTGCTCTCTGCTGATAGGGCTGTGAAACCCACGATGTCACTGAAGTAGATGGTGACGCTGTCAAAGGCTTCGGCCTGGACCGTCTCCCCACGCTTCAGCTGCTCAGCCACTGAGCTGAGGGGTCAGGGACAGGGGCAGGATCAGAAGATGAGCCGGGCCCAGGGCAGGGCGGGCGGGGGCACCAAGCACCGGCACTCACTGAGGCAGAATCTGGTAGAGCAGGGCCTCGGCCTTGTGCTTCTCCTCCAGGTAGGCCTGGGTCCGCTCCTCCACCAGCTCCTCCAGGTTGTTGGCGTATTGCTCCATTCGTGACAGCAGGTTGTCCAGGATGTTGCTGCTGTTCTCCCTGGGGAGGGGGGTGGTGGAGGGGGTGGTGGTGAGAGGGGAGCAGCATGCCCAACCCTGCAGTGCCCACCCCAGGCTCTCACCCTACCCAGACTTAAGTTAGCTTATACGGCAGCAGAATCTCTGGAGACGGTCAGGGTTGAGGGGCACAGCAGGATGGGAGTGCAGGGGAACAGGGTAGGAAGAAAGTCCAACTCAGCCCTGAGTCCCCCAGGGTCAAGTCTGAAGCTTCAGACGTATTGGCTCTTTTGCTCATTTTGTTGAACACAAGTAGGCTAGAAGGAGGTGGAGGAGATAGAGGGCTTCCCAGGTGGTGCTAGTGATAAAGAACCCATGTGCCAATGCAGGAGACCCAGGAGATGAGGGTTTGATCCCTGGGTCGGGAAGATCCCCTGGAGAAGGGCATAGCAACCCACTCCAGTATTCTTGCCTAGGAAATCCCATGGACCGAGGAGCCTGGCAGGCTGTATAGTCCATAGGGTCTCAAAGAGTCAGACACGACTGAAGTGACTTAGCACACATGCACAAAGAGGAGATAGAGAGGAACAGGGATCAACTGAGAAGAGAGTGAGGGCACAGACCAGCTAAGGGGTGTGCCTGGCGGAACTGGCCCCCATAAAGCACACTGGGAAAGGGGATCAAAGGACGGGTGGGAGCTCCCAGGGAGGACAGAGAGGAAAAGGGAGGAGGTGAAGGCCATTTACTCTGCTTACCAGTGAAAACTGTGGATAAGGGGCCAGGGAGGAGACTGGTATGAAAAGTGGGTGGCTGTGGGGACAACGGGGTCCTCCAGTATTCACAAAGGGGGCTGCGGGACTGTGGTGGGCTGGAGCAGGCTATGTCTGGGGGGCTGTGCATGGGCTCTGCCACCACAGGGATAAGACTTAAGCGTGGGATACATAGTGGCTGCCGTGGGTGGAGGAGGCTGGGACGGCCCAGGGCTAACGCCAGCGACCTGTTAAATTTTCGCAACATCAGGCGGATCTGCTGGAAGGGCGGCCGCTCCTGTGGGTCCTCGGCCCAGCAGCGCTGCATCAACTGCCCCAGTTCCTCCAGGTGACTCTGCAGGACCAGGGAGGGCCGGAAGGGGGGCTGCTCGCCCCGAGTCACACGCTCGATGATCTCTGTGTGGTGGGGGGAGAGAGGATGAGAGATGGGTACAGCCTGGGGCCTGTTGAGTAATAAGGTGGGGAAACCCAGGATCAGGGCAAGGGCCAGGGAAGCCCCGCAGGGACCTGAGCCAACCGTGCTCAGGGTCACTGGCCACAGTGGGGGAGAAGGGGGCAGCGTTTCCAGGGTTCCCTCTCTCTGGAGCTAGGCTCAGTGGAATGTGGCGGCATTAGGGGAAAGTGTGGTCCTCTCACCTTTGGGACTGAGGTCCAAACCTTCCACGTGGAAGGCGCCACTCCTCAGGGCAATCTCCTGAAGGATGATCCCAAAGCTGTACACATCACCAGCCTGGGAACCCCGGGCAGGGGGTGAAGCCATTCGCAGGAGCTCAGGGGCTGTCCACAACTTTTCTGTGGGTCAGAGGTCAGGAGTCATAGGGTGAAGAGCCCAAAGCTAAGGGGTGACGGGAAACAAGGATGTGGCTAGGCCGATCTGGAGACAAAACAGGGGGTGCTAGAGCTAGAAGGGGCTTGAGATGACTTCATCTGACTCAGCTTCCTGCTGCTGCTGCTGCTAAGTCACTTCAGTCGTGTCCGACTCTGTGTGACCCCATAGACGGCAGCCCACCAGGCTCCCCCGTCCCTGGGACTCTCCAGGCAAGAATACTGGAGTGGGTTGCCATTCCCTTCTCCAATGCATGAAAGAGAAAAGTGAAAGTGAAGTCGCTCAGTCTGTCCGACTGTTAGCGACCCCATGGACTGCAGCCCACCAGGCTCCTCCGTCCATTGGATTCTCCAGGCAAGAGTACTGGGGTGGGGTGCCATTGCCTTCCCCGACTCAGCTTCCTACTGATGATGAATTGAACCGGGAGTCAGGAAAGGTGGGCCCGAGCCCATCATAGGCCAGGGCATCAGTCTCCCCGTCGGGTTGTGCTGGCCGTAGGGGTTAAGGGTCAGAGTCATGTGGGGCTCACTGGCATAGAGGGTGTGTCCTTGCTCTGGCTCTGGATCCCTGAAGCTCTCCAGCCCGTAGTCGGTGATCTTGAGCACAAAGCGCCCGTCTACCACGCAGTTGGATGACTTGAGGTTCCCATGGGAGCAAATGGCTCCATTGTGTAAGAACAGCATACCCTGGGAAGTTCGGGGAGGTAGGGGTCTGAGTGGGACCTCCAACCAGGGCCAGGGAAGAGGCCTGCCTGGCCCCTCGCCCCACACCCAGTGTGCTCTACCCGACCTACCTTGACAATGTCATTGGTGAGCGAGTACCGGAACATCCAGTCCAGGGTGATGCTCTCATTCTCCAGGATGTCCTGCAGGGCAGTGAGAGTCAGCCCTGTACCCTGCACGCGCCCCCAGGAGGAGGAGTGCAGGAGTCCCGCTGACATAAACTGGCAGAATGGAACAAAGCTTCGTATTTACTCTAGTGCCACCACCCTCCCCCACTTCCATTTTACAGATGGGGAAAATAAAGGTCAGAAAAAGGAGAGGCTCGCCCTTATGGTCAGTCAAGGGCGGACTCAGGGCTGGACCCAGGTGCCCTGACACTCCTTTGTCACCCTCACCTGTAGGCTCCCACGGGGACAGTACTCTGTGAGGATACAGATGTTGGGGGGATCAGTGCAGGCTCCCACAAACCTGGTCAAGTGTTCATTTTGTACATCCCGCATCTGCAGATGAGAGCCAGCATCAGAGCCTGGCGGAGACCTCACTCCTCACCAAATCGCCCCTACCCTCAGGACCCTTCACTCTTCTTAAGTCCCGATGTATTCTCTCCAGACATTCTATGAGTTTCCCATGATTCCCACCCACTCCTGTTCAAAAGAACCTGTCCTCAGAATCTGCCCCCTCCTCCGTCTGCTTCCTAAGCCCATCCAGCAGAGCCCCTAGGAAATCTTCAGTAGCCCTTCTCCCAACTGTGATTCTACTCACAATGTGCAAGGGCCCCTCCCACGGCTCTAGGGCCCAACCTTTCCTAGGATACGCTGAGGTCCCTCCATGGCGCTTCTGTGGGCCAACCTCCCCGTATCCCCAGATTCTTCCCCAGGGCACTGCCTCCCTCCCTCCGCACATTACATGCTTCAGCTCAAACAGGACTTCCCGTGTCAGCTCAATGCGTTTCCGGTTCACACGTTTCACAGCCACGAGGTTGCCCTGAGCAAGGAGTGGAGGTGGTCACTGTGAGGAAAGAGCCCAGCACTGGGAACCCCACCGCTCTGACAGCCCACCGCTGCCCTAAGACCCTCCCCAGTCCATCAGAGCACAGCCCTGCCCCATCTGGACGACCAGTGGTCTTACCCAGACTTACCTTATAATACGCTGTCTTGGCAAAGATTTGCAATTGGCCCTCTGTGGTCAGTAGGGAGCCATAATTGGAGCCTCTCTGAAGGGGTGGAGTGCAGGAGGGATGGTCAGCCGGTGGGCTTAGTTCTCCATCCTGGCTGTCTGAGCGCTGCTCTTGACTACCCTGCCTTATCTTTGTGTCACCCTGCCTCATCCTGTCACCCTATGTCAATCTGGGAAATTTCAGCTCATCCTGAAACCCTTTCCTCATTTATTTACTGTTTAGAAAACAAAATTTATTGGAGTGTAGTTGCGTTACAGTGTTGTGTAGGTCTCTGCAGTACAGCAAAGTGAATCAAATGTATGTACGCGTCTCTCCCTTGTTTTTTAGATTTCCTTCCCATTTAGGTCACTACAGAGCATTGACTAGAAGTTCCCTATGTTAGACAGGAGGTTCTCATTATTTACTTAAAAAAAAAAAAAAAAGTATTTTCACATATGCTATCGCTGAGCTGTGAGGGAGGCTCTGTGGATGTAATCATTATCTGAGATGGTCTCAGAGAGGGTATGTGACTTGCCCAAGGTCACATAGCAAGTGAAGGCAGAGCTGGGACGAGAACTTTGCTCTCTACCCTAACTCGTCAGGTGCTGCCCCCATACCTGTACCCAGCTCAGCCCCCTTCGCCCCAGTAGTGGAGTTCTTACCCCGCTCAGGGTCAGCCGGCTGCCTGCGCTCCGGAGATGCCTCTCAAGGCTACTGGGCTGCAGGTCCTCCCAGCGCACACGCCACAGCTCTGAGGCCAGTTCCTTCTCCAGCTGCATCTTCCTGGGGCACGAAACCTGCACCTGAGCCCACGTCTGAGCCCCTGACCCAGGGCGGGGGTACTCAGCAGCCCCTCCTCAGAGCCCTGGGATCTCTGCAGGAGCTGAGAGATGGGTGGGGCAGTTACAGCCTCTCGGCTCCAAGTCAGGAGGCTTGGGTGAAATTCTGCCTCACTGCGGACCTTGAGCTAGTCATTTCTCTGAGTCTCATATTCACGTCTAAATGTCCTCATGTGGAAACTGGGGATCTTGACGTTTATTTCAAAGCATTGTTATAAGAATGAGAAGAAAGGTGTGTGGAAGTGCCTGGCACACAATTTATGCTCAACCAGCCCTGATTTTCTTCTCTCCCTCCTTGCTTCCCTCTGTCATCAGCTTTTCCTGCACCTGTCAGCCTCCCATCAGAAGGCAGGAGTGAGTCTTCCTTCTGTCTCTCCTCTGCTCTGGGTTCAGCCCCTGGTACATGGCCGAGCCATCATCCTTGCTCAGCTAATATGGGTCCAACACATTGCTTCCCATCTGGTCTGCACAAACAGGAAGGGAGGATAGACCAGCCTCAGCCCAGAACCCACATCCTATGATGCTCCTTCTTGGATCTCCCAGATCCCCCTTGGCCACTCCTATCTCTGGTCTCTCCTTAAGTCTCCTGCACTGGCAGGTGGGTTCTTTACCACTAGCACCACCTGGGAAGCCCTTTCCCCTCCTTCTTCGTTCTAGCACTTTTCAGTCTCTTTTCTCCCCCATCTCCCTGGGCCTTGCTGTGCTGTCCCTACACCCCTCCCTCTCCACTCTGGGCCCCTGCCACCTCCTCTCCTGCTGGGTCTCCGGGCCTTCCAGCCTCAGTCACCACCCTCATCCCCAGGCTCACCTGTATATGAAGAAGGAGACGATCAGGATGCTGAGAAGGGAAAGGCTCCCCACCAAAGCCAGCACCTCCAGGGTGGAGAAGTGGTCTACAGAGGAGGACCGAGTTGCAGCAAGAGAGATGTGAGACAGACATTGGACAAGAGAAAGAAGAACTTTTTTATTATATATAATTTTGTGTGGTTTTCTTTTTTTTTGGTCGCACTGCATGGCGTGCGCGCTCCTCTCCTGACTGGGATTCGAACCCATGCCTAAAGTGGAAGCGTGGGATCCTAATCACTGGACTGCCAGGGAAGTCCCAGCACTTTTTAATATTTAATCAGTGAACTCAGGGGTGGGCAAAGGGACAAAAAAGGCAGGCGGAGTCTCTGCGGGAAGCCCTCAGTGCCAGAGAGCAGCACCTATTCGACTCCCTGAACAGGAAGCGTGCAGTGTCTCCAGAATGGCGGCCAGGAAGGCAAGGGGCAGTCACCTTGGTTGCAGGCTGGGTCCTCGTTGTCAAAGCCACACTTGGGGACATCGGGAGGTGGATATCCCAGGGGCCAGTTCAGTTTGCACCCTGACATGGTCACCAGTTCTTGGGAAGTCCCATTGAAGTTCAGAACAACCTGTGGGGGGCGGGCAAGAGTGATGGGCGGGCAAGGGCCCTTGGTGAGGCCTCCGGTCCAAGGTAGCAGTCCTGCCCCTCACCTACCCCATCTCCACTGCCAGAAACTGCGTCTGCACTGTCAACAGCTCACCGAGCCCCTGGCGTGACTGGATACAGAGAGCCTGATACCCACGCCCCATGTTATCAGAATGAACAGACTTGAAAGTGACTTAAGCGCCTCTATATTCTATATAGAATCACAGGCCCACACTCAGGAATTTTGTAATCTGGGATTGAAGCACCCAGAAAATAGAAAAAAGCAGTGTTTTAAGTCCACATTCCCAGGCCTAAACCATATACTCCTCCTTCTGAATATAGCCTGTCTCTGCTGGAAGGGGATCCTGCCTACCTTCAGAGACATGGGGCTTCCTGAGAGCAGAGCTGTGTTCCCTTTTACACATGAGGCTCCCTATCATGAGTCCCTATCATTCTGGTTGTTCTCCAGATTGGCTGGATCGCTTTTATCTAGGGTTCGCTCTTATGCAGGGAGGTGGGAAGGTGAGATGTCACTCCCAGTTGGCACTGCCTTCTTGGGGGCACAACCTTACCCTGAAGGCGCCAGTGTTAGGATCCATATCCCAGAGGGAGAAGTCAGTCTCCCGATCTCCATTGCTGTCCATTTTCAGGTATCCTGTCACACCTGGGGGTATGGAGGATGATGGCTGTGTTTTCAGAGTGGAAGTTCAGGGACTCCAGACCTCATCTCCATCTTTTGATCTTGTCTGTCTTGCCCTCCGAATATATATATGTATATATATAGTAAAAGAGACAGACTTGTCATCAGCAGGAATGATTAGTGTTGGGCACTTAAGAAGACTTCCCGATGACTCTAGGGAGATGGGGAAGAAAGCCTAAAGGCAGCTTGGAGAGAGGAAGAGACTGGTGTGTGTAAGTGACTACCTGCACTGCAGGCCTAGAGGCTTCCTGTTGCCTCCTGCCTGGGGTCCCAAGGTAGCCCATTCCTGCCACCTGCAGTCCCTGACCTTGGAAGCTTCGGTTCCACATCCGCTGAGTGATGCCCTCCCCATCGGTGACAGCTCCCCCGTGTGCCAGAGTCTCCGTCACCGCCTGGATGTAGAGCAGGAGCCCATCGTGGAAGGACGCTGGGATGGTGTTCACCTGCAGGGGCAGGTAGAGCTGGGCTGGTGGGGGAAGTATGAGGGATGCAGAGTGGAGTGATGTGGGGCAAGGAATGGGAGGCAATGGGAACTTGGAAGAGGATGGGCGAAAACAACCCTACCCATGTACGGACGGAGAGATTTCACTACTTAGAAGACACATCTGTGTACACCTGCTAGGCACATGGGGCAGGACGTATCATCCTCATTTTACTGATAAAGATTTGAGGTTCAGAGGTTGAGCAATTGTCAGTGCTGCCCACCATCATCAGGAGAGACAGGGGAGCAAAGGGAAGGGAAAGAAGGGCTGGCCTGGGAAGAGGAGGGAGGCTGAGAAAGCAGGGCAGAGACCAGCAGAGAGCTGTGGAGTGGCGATTCGGGGCCCACATCACCCAGGACCCTCTCCTACCAGGCCATCCTCCATGGTGAAGTTGAACTGCTCAAGGGCCAAGCGTTTTAGCTTCTGTAGGAATTCCAAGTACTCGGGATTATCCGGCTCTTTATATGTAATGATTTTGGCAGCCTAAAGAGGAGTCAGGGGAGAGGGGAGAGCTGGTTGGATGCTGAGTCTGGTCCTCCCTGTACCCTGAGTGCCCAGCTCCGAGAGTGGCACCTCTGTTTAGCTCAAGGTCAGATTGGACCCCATGTCCTGCATGAGGTGCTGCCTGCATCAAAGCAAGGAATGAACTGGGATGGCATTTCTAAGTCCTGATGGTCGTCGGGATGTGAACATTATCCCACCTCAAGGGCATTCTCTCATATTTTTAGCCTCCTAATTCTGAAGTCCTCCAACCCCCTGTGTACCTCTGGCCCCAGCGCCCTGCCCTTCTGTCACCTAACTCCCTGTGAGAATCAATCATTTCTTTTCTGGAATCCTTTCAGACCCTGAGCCACCCAGGACCCGGAAAAGATGTGCAGCAACCCAGAGCCCCACAGCCTGGGCTTCCAAGCTGGACCCTCACCCGAAAGGCCTGGTGGGCACTGACATCCTGCCCATCTCCTCTCTCCCAGGGCCTGCGGGGAGCAAGGCCGTGTGCACCTTGCAGGCTTTGCCCAAAGAGGTCCAGGTGGAAGAAAACATAGTCGTCCCCACTCAGGCCAGCTTCCAGGGCCAGAAGCATGAGGGCTCTGAAGGTATCCGGCGAGCTGCAGATGTAGATAACTAGGGAGAGAGAGAAGCCGGGGAAGCCAGGGTGTCAGGGAGTGGAGGAGAAACAAGCTGGCGGGCCCAGGGGAGGAAGTTCAGAGACCCCGGCGTGATTAAGTGGAACTGCTGGCTCAGTCTAGGCTAAGCAGGAGAAAGCCGAGGGAGAAGGTGGTGGGAGGGGGAGGAGGAAGGAGGCCAGATAGGGAGAGCAGGAATGGTGGAGCTGAAGGTGGGGAAGGTGAGGTGTGGAGCAGGGAGAGCAGAGGAGGGCCAGCTGGAGAGGGGACGGGAAGAGGAGAGGGCGTATGGGAGCTCGGGGAGGAGAAGCTGGAGCAGGGAAGGAGGCTGCTGGGAAAAGACGGGAAATGGGGAGAAAAAGAGGGCTAGGAATTAAGCCGGGGCCCCACTAAGTGTCAGGGTGGTAGCTGGAGGCCTTTTTTTTTACCTCTGTTAACTCCGGAGGAATCGGTGGGAAGGAGGCGAGGGAGTGGGGAGGTGAGAATACAGGCGAGCCTAGGAAGAGGAGAGGGGGGCCATGGAGAAAGACAGGGAAATAGAAACTCAGAGGCGGACAGGGCGGAGGAGGCCGAGGCAGGAATGAAGGGCCCAAAGGAGGAGACAGTTGGTGCAGACAGGAGAGAGGTCAAGTCCCGGGGAAGGCCCGGAGGCAAAGCGGCCAGGCGGGTGTGCCCTGCCTCTCACCTCGGCCTTTGCGCCGCACCGTGCGCAGCAGCATGGTGTAGTGGTCGCGGTCTCCCTCGGCGAATTCCAGGTGGTCCACCGTGATGTTGAGGCGGTCGCGAACCCGCATGTACAGCCCCTCCACCACGAAGAAGCAGGGCTGGTCGTCACCGGGCTGGTAGGCGTAGAGCACGAGCGCCTGGCGCTCCCAGCCCAGCCGTCGGTGCAGCGCCGCCACGAAGTCGCCCAGCTTGGCGTGGCTGGGTCCCGCGCGGGTGGTCAGCGCGTACTCGTCCTTGGCTCCGAAGCCCACGGCTGGGGCGCCGGCGGTCAGCAGCGGCACCCGCCAGTGCGCGGTGAAGCGGCCCACGGGGGCGGCGGCGTACACGCAGCCGGGGCCCAGGAACACCGCGGGGCTGTGCTCCCACTTGAGGTCCACGGCGGCCAGGGGCGCGGCGGTGTCGGAGCAGACGCCCAGCGCGCTCTCACTGCTGCCCAGCACCGTGCGGACCGTCCAGCCCGGCAGCAGGTCCGGCCGCGCCTTCACCCGGGCCAGGGCCAGCTCCACCGCCGGTCCCACGCGCGCCCAAGACCACGGGTACGAGGTGTTGGTCAGAGGCAGCACCACGGCCACCGTCAGGTTGCCAGCGTAGCTGCCCGGGAGCAGTAGCAACGGCGGCAGGAACAGAAGCAGGCTCAGGCGGGCGCCGGAGGGGCGCCCGGGGCGCGGCATGGCCTCAGCGGGCACCGTGGTGGGCGAGCGCTCTCACCATGGCCCCAAGCGTTCACTCCGGCAGAGCAGCCGGTACTGGGCACCGGGAGCGCCCCTGTGGGAGGGAGGAGGGGCGGAGCGGGGGCGCTCACCCCGGAGCACGTTGCCCCCTCTAGCTGCGACAGTCCGCGCCGGGAGCGCCAGGGGCGCGCGACCTAAGGGTGTGCCCAGGGCTCTGCGGAGCAGGTGGGTGCGAGGAGAGCGCTGGGGCAGAGAGGACCCGAGTGTGAACCACAGGGTATGTGTGTATTAGGAGAGAGAAAAAGAGAGCGCGAGCGAGCGCTCGGTGGAGAAGGATGGGAGAGAGGGCGCCAGGGAGGAAAAGGGGAGTGTGAGTGTTTGTATGTGTGCGTGAGCGCTTGGCCCAGGGAGTGTGCCAGAAGGGGCGTCCGGCCGGCCCAAGTCTCCGACAGTCCGGGGGGAACTGCGGAGGACCCAAGCCAAGCTCCGAACCCTCCCTCCTGGCCGCTTCCCCTCCCAGACTCCGAGACCGCAGAACCAAGCCTGGATCTTTAACTCCTTCCTCCCCTCCCCGAAGTCGTGGACTCTCCGGAGCCTCTCAACCCGCGCGGTTTCCTCTAGATCCTCTTCCCGCTTCTCGGCGGGCGAAAAGTGTTTCTCCTCCGAGAAGCGGTACTCGCCGAAGGGGCTCCCTCACGGGGATGGAAGAACAGAGATGTATGGAAGTAACAGAGTGCCTATTGAGCCCCACCTTGTCCCTCTCCTCCTACCTGGCTCCGTCTCGGGAAGAAAGAGGCGCAGGTTTGGGATCTTAGCCGGAGAAGGTGTGAGTGTTTGGTTGCTGTCAGGTTGTGGGGCAGGAGGGTGACGGTTTTTGGAAAAGAAATTAAAGTAGTTAAATCCAGGGTCCCGTGACCACTCTATCCAGGATGTCACCCACCCCCCAGCTTCCAGACTGAAAAGGGCCAGGTAGAAGGACGGAGTTAACTCTTTAGTTCCCAAAAGGCCGTAGGAACGGGAGGGAGAGCTGGTGGGTGGCCGCTGAAACGAAGAGGTGTGACCTCAGGGCTGCTACGGGCGTGTGCGTTTTGTTTGTCTTAAAGAGGATTATTAAAGTGAGATTTGTCGGGACGGTGGCAGACAGTGTTGGAAATGACAAGCGGAGGCGTATACTGGGGAGTGTTTGGGGGGGCCCTTGACGGCTGGGCCAGGGGCAGGACAGCTGTGGAGTCAGTCTGCTCTCTAGTGGCCAGAAGAAGTCACTGGCGGTATCGCCCACCTCTGAAAACTGCCTCAGTTCAGTTCGGATCAGTCGCTCAGGACCAAAGCTCAGCAAACTTCTGCACTGTAGACTTTCAAAGGACCCATTACATGTTAAGCACCAACTAGAATGTTTGCTGCCCCGGGGACTGAAGCACACCAGACTCCTCTGTCCTTCACTATCTCCTGTCCATTGAGTCGGTGATGCTATCTAACCATCTCCTTTTGCTTTCAGTCTTTCCCAGCATCAGAGTCTTTTCCAGTGAGTAGGCTCTTCATATCAGGTGGCCAAAGTACTGGAGCTTCAGCTTCAGTCCTTCCAATGAATATTCTGGGTTGATTTCCTTTAGGATTGACTGGCTTGATCTTCTTGGTGTCCAGTGGACTCTCGAGTGTTCTCCAGCACCACGGTCTGAAATCATCAATTCTTCAGCGCTCAGACTTCCTTATGCTCCAATTCTCACATCCATACATGACTACTGGAAAAACCTTAATGTTGACTATATGGACCTTTGTTGGCAAAGTAATGCCTGTGCTCTTTAATGTGCTGTCTAGGTTTCATAGCTTTCCTTCCAAGGAGCAAGTGTCTTTTAATTTCATGGCTGCAGTCATCGTCTGCAGTGATTTTGGAGTCCAAGAAAATAAAATCTGTCCTGTTTCCACTTTTTCCCCTTCTATTTGCCATGATGTGATGGGACTGGATGCCATGATCTTAGTTTTAATCATGTTGAGTTTTAAGCTAACTTTTGCATTCTCCTCTTTCACCCTCAGCAAGAGGTTCTTTAGTTCCTCTTCACTTCCTGCCATTAGAATGGTAGTATCTGCATATCTGAGGTAATTGATATTTCTCCTGGCAATCTTGATTCCAACTTGTGATTCTTCCAGCCTGGCATTTCACATGCTGTACTCTGCATATAAGTTAAATAATCAGAGTGACAATATGCAGCCTTGTTGTACTCCTTTTTCAATTTTGAACTGGTCTTCCCTGTCTGATTCTAACTGTTGCTTCTTAACCTGCATTCAAGTTTCTCAGGAGACAGGTGAGGTGGTCTGGTATTCCCATCTCTTTAATTTTCCACGGTTTATTGTGATCCACACAGTCAAAGGTTTTAGTGTAGTCAATGAAGCCAAAGTAGATGTTTTTCTGGAATTCTGTTGCTTTCTCTATGATCCAATAAATGTTGGCAATTTGCTCTTTGGTTCCTATATCTTTTCTAAATTCAGTGTGTACATCTAGAGTTCTCCGTTCACATACTGCGGAAGCCTAGCTTGAAGGATTTTGAGCATAACCTTGGTATCATGTTGCTGCTGCCCCTGCTAAGTTGCTTCAGTCGTGTCTGACTCTGTGCGACCCCATAGATGGCAGCCCACCAGGCTCCCCCGTCCCTGAGATTCTCCAGCCAAGAACACTGGAGCGAGTTGCCATTTCCTTCTCCAGTGCAGGAAAGTGAAAAGTGAGAGTGAAGTCGCTCAGTTGTGTCCAACTCTTCATGACCCCATGGACTGCAGTCTACCAGGCTCCTCTGTCCATGGGATTTTCCAGGCAAGAATACTGAGCGCAATTGTATGGTAGTTTGAACATTCTTTGGCATTGGAATGAAAACTGATCTTTTCCAGTCCTGTGGTCACTGTTTAATTTTCCAAATTTGCTGACATCTTGAGTCCAACACTTTAACAGCATCATCTTTTAGGATTTGAAATAGCACAGCTGGAATTCCATCACCTCCACTAGCTTTGTCTGTAGTAACGCTTCCTAAGGCCCACTTGACTTCACACTCCGAGAAGCTCTCGGTGAATGACCACATCATCGTGGTTATCCCAGTCATTAAGACCCTTTTTGTATCGTTCTTCTGTGTATTCTTGCCACCTCCTCATCTCTTCTACTTCTGTTAGGTCTTTACTGTTTCTGTCCTTCATCATCCCCATCCTTGCATGAAAAGTTGGCTTGATATCTCCAATTTTCTTGAAGACATCTCTAGTCTTTCCCACTCTATTGTTCTGCTCTATTTCTTTGCATTGTTCATTTAAGAAGACCTTCTTATCTCTCCCTGCTATTCTCTATAACTTTGCATTCAGTTGAGTTTATCTGTCCCTTTGTCCCTTGCTTTTTCGTGTCTCTTCTTTCAGTCATTTATGAAGCCTCCCCAGACAACCACTTTGCTTTCCTGCATTTCTTTTTCTTTGGGATAGTTTTGGTCACTGCCTCAAGTACATGTTACGAACCTCTGTTCATAGTTCTTCAGGCACTCTGTCTATCAGATCTAATCCCTTGAATCTATTCATCACCTCCACTTTATAATCCTAAGGGATTTGATTTAGCTCATACCTGAATCACCTAGTGGTGTTTCCTACTTTCTTCAAGTCTGAATTTTGCAATAGGGAGCTCATGATCTGAGCCACAGTTACGAACCTCTGTTCATAGTTCTTCAGGCACTCTGTCTATCAGATCTAATCCCTTGAATCTATTCATCACCTCCACTTTATAATCCTAAGGGATTTGATTTAGCTCATACCTGAATCACCTAGTGGTGTTTCCTACTTTCTTCAAGTCTGAATTTTGCAATAGGGAGCTCATGATCTGAGCCACAGTCAGCTCCTGGCCTTGTTTTTGCTGACTGTATAGAACTTCTCCATCTTTGGCTGCAAAGAATATAATCAATCTGATTTTAGTATTGACCATCGGTGATGTCCATGTGTAGAGTCATCTCTTGTGTTGCTGGAAAAGGGTGTTTGCTATGACCAGCGTGTTCTCTTAACAAAACTCTGTTAGCTTTTGCCCTGCTTCATTTTGTACTCCAAGGCCAACTGAAAGTGAAAGTATTAGTAGCTCTGTTGTGTCTAACTCTTTATGACCCCATGGACTGTTATAATGCCCACCAGGCTCCTCTGTCCATGGAATTCTACAGGGTAGCCATTCCCTTCTCAAGGGGACCTTCCCCACCCAGGACTCCTGCATTAAGGGCAGATTCTTTACTGTCTAAGCAACCAGGGAAGCCACTCTGAGGCCAAACTTACCTGTTATTCCCAGTATCTCTTGAATTCCTACTTTTACATTCCAATTTCCTATGATAAAAAGGACATCTTTTTTGGTGTTAGTTCTAGAAGTTCTTGTAGGTCTTCATAGAACCTGTCAACTTCAGCTTCTTTGGTATCAGTGGTTGGGGCATAGACTTGGATTACTGTGATATTGAATGGTCTGCCTTGGAAACGAACAGGCATCATTCTGTCGTTTTTGAGGTTGCCCCCAAGTACTGCATTTTGAACTCTTCTATTGACTATGAGGGTTACGTACTTCCTTTCTTCTAAGGGATTCTTGCCTACAGTAGTAGATATAATGATCATCTGAATTAAATTTGCCCGTTCCCATCCATTTTAGTTCACTGATTCCTAAGATGTCGATGTTCAGTCTTGCTGTCTCCTGCCATCTCGACATCCAGTTTACCTTGATTCATGGACCTACATTCCAGGTTCCTACGCAATATTGTTCTTTACAGCATCAGACTTTACTTTCACCACCAGACACATCCACAAATGAGTGTCGTTTCCACTTTGGCCCAGTTGCTACATTCCTTCTGGAGCAATTAGTAATTGCCCTCCACTCTTCCCCAGTAGCATACTGAACACCTTCGACCTAGGAAGCTCATCTTCCAGTGTCATATCTTTTTGCGTATTCATACTGTCCATGAGGTTCTTGCAACAAGAGTACTGGAAGGGGTTGCCATTTCCTCCTCCGGTGGACCACATTTTGTCAGAACTCTTCACTGTGACCGGTCCGTCTTGGGCGGCCCTGCACAGCATGTCTCATAGCTTCACCGAGTTACACCAGCCCCTTCACCACGACAAGCATGTGATCCATGAAGGGGTTGGGAGGATGAGAAAGTTATTCTGTACAGAGAGAGCAGAATACTGAAGTATGTTTCCTACATATTTAGAAGAATTTTGAATATTGTTATGGTCTAGAGCAAACAGTAGCCCATAGACCAACTTTAGATGGCAGGCATGTTTTATCTCACCTGTTCTCTCTCTCTCTTGGAATTGACCAAGAATGTGGGCAATTAAATTACACACACACACACACACACACACACTTGTGTATGTGTGATTTAATTGGCCCACGTTTTTATATCAGCAGGTGGCACATGAATATTTAGACTTCTGACTTGTCTTAAAATATTGGAGAGCTGGTGCATCTCTCTATGAACAATCATCTGAAACCAAGCATCCAATATTTCTTTGAGATGAGTCTAGCTCATCACAGTTCCTATACACCATGTTGACTCATTTGCATCATTGGCTGCAGCACTAGTGTATGTTTTCAACCCTGATCTAAGATGTAAGGTATATGGGTGTAACAGTGACTGAGGAGGAGAGGCAAGAAAAGGCTGCAGAGGACAGATAATGCAAGCTTTGTGCGACAGGCATAATGTCTTTGTCCTAAAGGGAGGACTCCAGAAGCTATAGAGGTAGATAGCAGATAGGGAAATAAAAAAACAAAAAATAAAAATTTTATTGAAGTATATCTGTTATACCATAAACTGTACAATTGTGACATATATTACAATTTGATGAGCTTGGACGTGAAACCATCACCATAACATCAAAGCAATACACATTTTCATCACCTCCAAAAATTTCCTTGTGTTCTTCTGTGTGTGCGTGTATATGTGTAAGAACACCTAACATGAGATCTACCCTTTCGACAAAATTTGAAATGTGTAATGTGGTCTTGTTCATTATAGGGCGATATAAGTAAAACCAATTGGAATTCNTTTCATCACCTCCAAAAATTTCCTTGTGTTCTTCTGTGTGTGCGTGTGTGTGTGTAAGAACACCTAACATGAGATCTACCCTTTCAACAAAATTTGAAATGTGTAATGTGGTCTTGTTCATTATAGGGCGATATAAGTAAAACCAATTGGAATTCAGGAAAAGAAGACAGCATACAAATAACTGAAGTCTAGGTAACATTGACCCATTAGTTGAGAAGCTGAAAGGTTTTGGGGGGGAAGATAACAATTTTAGTTTATTGGTTTTGAGGTGCCTGTAGATACCCAAGTGGAGGTATCCAATAAGCCATTGGAATAGTGGAACTGGAACTCAGGAGAACTAGACTAGAAATCTAACTTAGTAATTGAGCTTCCCTTTTACCCATAGTGGCTTAAATAATTTGTCCAACACTCAAGCTGAGCTGAAGATAACTAAAAAATGGTAGATGAAATGCTTTTGAAAATCAATAGTCTAGGACGACAGTGAGAGCATGAAAAGAAAGGAAAGCAGGAGATCAGCAGTAGGAGGCGTTTTCCCCCTGTAGTCGTTTCTGGATCCAAAATTGGTGGCAGAAAATAGGCTACATGGGGCAAGTGAGACAAAAGTGGGAGTCCAAATGTCCCCAGAGATGATCACCTGGGGAAACCATCTTCCTATTTAGGGTTAGGGTCCTGAAAGGCTGCACTGTTAGGGGAAACCCAGGAGTAGGGGAAACCAGAAGTAAACAGAAAATCCAGTCTTGAAATAGTCAAAAGCCCAAAATTAAGAACCAATTGATGGATTTAAGAGCAAGTTAGATTCAAGTGAGGAGTAAGTAATGAATTGGAAGAAAGCATAGAAGAAACCACTCAGAACGAAGCATGGACAAAAAGGAATGAAAAATATAAAAGAGGAGTTTAGAGAAAAAAAAAAAGGAGGTTGCAGATATAAAAGATATCATGAGAAAGTCTGGCTCTCCTTTATTTGGAGCCAAGGAGGGAGGGAAATAATAGGGTAGAAGCAATATTTAAAGAGACAGTGGCTGAGAAACTTTAAAAAATATGTACATCAAGTCACATATTCAAGAAGCTCAACAAATCTCAAGATTAAAAAGAATAAGCCATACCTGGAACCATCAGAGTGAAACTACAGGAAATGAAAGATTTGTCTCTCAGTCGTGTCTGACTCCTGTGACCCCTCAGACTGCTGCACACCAGGCTTCCCTGTTCTTCACTGTCTCCTATAGTTTGCTCAGACTCATGTTCCTTGAGTCGATGATGCTATCCAACCATCTCATCCTCTGTCCCCACCTTCTGCCTTCAATCTTTCCCAGCATCAGGGTCTTTTTCAATGAGTCGACTCATGTCCGACTCTTTGCGACTCCAGGCTTCCTAGTCCTTCACTGATTATGGTATTGCTGCTGCTGCTACTGCTAAGTCGCTTCAGTCGTGTCCGACTCTGTGCGACCCCAGAGACGGCAGCCCACCAGGCTCCCCCGTCCCTGGGATTCTCCAGGCAAGAACACTGGAGTGGGCTGCCATTTTCTTCTCCGATGCATGAAAGTGAAAAGTGAAAGTGAAGTCGCTCAGTCGTGTCCAACTCAGTGAACCCATGGACTGCAGCCTACCAGGCTCCTCCGTCCATGGGACTTTCCAGGCAAGAGTACTGGAGTGGGGTGCCATTGCCTTCTCCAGATTATGGTATTAGGATCAATTAAATCCATTAGTGAGTACCTGGCATCACTTATTTGTCATTGAAAATATTTACTATATAATACAATTTTCTGGATGTGAGAGTGTAATTGAAAAAGTCTTGGTCTTACTTTTAAATCTAAACCAAATTAGTTACTGTGTGACACTGTGATTGTTGTTCAGTTGCTAACTCATGTCCAACTCTTCACAACCCCATGAACTGCCTCATGAGCTGAAGCACTCCAGGCTTCCCTGTCCTTCACTATCTCCTGCTCAAATTCATGTCCACTGAGTCAGTGATGCTATCTGACCACCTCATCCTTTGCTTCCCTCTTCTCCTTTTGCCTTCAATCTTTCCCAGCATCAGGGACTTTTCCAATGAGTCTGATCTCCACATCAGGAGGCTAAAATATTGGAACCTCAACTTCATCAGTTTCAGTCGTTCCAATGAGTATTCAACGTTGATCCCCTTGCAGTCCAAATGGACTCTCAAGAGTCTTCTCCAGCAGCACAATTTGAAATCATCTGTTCTTTGGTGCTCAGCCTTCTTAATGATCCAACTGTTAAATTCGTATGACTACTGGAAAAACCATAGCTTTGACTGTAGGGACCTTTGTCAGCAAAGTGGTGTCTCTGGTTTTTAAAGTGCTGTCTGGGTTTGTTATAGTTTCCCTTCCAAGGAGCAAGTGTCTTTTAATTTCATAACTGCAGTCACTGTCCCCAGTCATTTTGGAGCCCAAGAAAATAAAATCTGCGACTGTTTCCACTTTTTCCCCATCTGTTGGCCATGAAATGATGGGACCAGATGCCATGATCTTTGTTTTTTGAATGTTGAGTTTTAAGCCAGCTTTTTNCATTTTGGAGCCCAAGAAAATAAAATCTGCGACTGTTTCCACTTTTTCCCCATCTGTTGGCCATGAAATGATGGGACCAGATGCCATGATCTTTGTTTTTTGAATGTTGAGTTTTAAGCCAGCTTTTTCACTCTCCTCTTTCACCTTCCTCTAGAGGCTCTTTAGTTCCTCTTCATTTTCTGCCATTAGAGTGGGGTCATCTGCATATCTGAGGTTATTGATATTTCTCCCAGCAATCTTTAAAATCTTTAAAGACAATCAGAAAAAAGAGGATTGGTTACTCTCAAAAGAGCAATCATTTGACTAACAACTCTTTTTTCACAGCAAAAATGGAAGCCATAAATAGTAAAATAATATTGTAAATGTGCTGAAAGAAAATTACTTCCAGTTTAGAATTACATATCTAGAGAAAATTTCCTTCAAAAACAAAGGTGAAATAAAGATGTATTCAGAGAAGCTGAAAACAAGAAAGTTAGCCACCAGCAGAAGGGTACTAATTCTCAAGGAGTATTATTCCATAGTGTTGTGGATACAGGAAGGAATAAAGAGCTTTAAAAATGGTAAATCTCAGTGACCATTGTCTTAGTAAGCATTAATGTCTTATGGGATTGAAAATATATATGGAATTTAAGTGTATACACCTACACTTATCCAATAGGAACAATTGCATCTCACAAGAATCTTGTACAAAAATGGTCATAGCAGCTTTATTCATAAAGGCTTCAAACTGGAGACAACCCAAATGTATTAGCCTGTGTCTCAGCCAGTCTGCTGCTGCCGCTGCTAAGTCACTTCAGTCGTGTCCGACTCTGTGTGACCCCATAGATGGCAGCCCACGAGGCTCCCCCATCCCTGGGATTCTCCAAGCAAGAACACTGGAGTGGGTTGCCATTTCCTTCTCCAATGCATGAAAGAGAAAAGTGAAAGTGAAGTCGCTCAGTCTGTCCGACTGTTAGCGACCCCATGGACTGCAGCCCACCAGGCTACTCCGTCCATTGGATTTTCCAGGCAAGAGTACTGGGGTGGGGTGTCATTGCCTTCCCGGCTTAGCCAGTCAGAGGTCCTGTATTCAACAGAGGAGAATGGATAAACAAACTGTGCAGTATTTATGCAATGGAATGCGACTCATAATAAAAGGGAACAAATTGCTGACAGATGCAAAACTTTAGAAGAATTTTAAAATGGGTCAAGCAAAAGAAGCTAGAAAAAAAAAAGAGTACATAGGATGTGAGCCCTTTTATGTGAACAACAGACAAAAGTAATCTCTGATAATAGAAATTAGAATAGCGATTGCCTCTAGGAGAAGGGCAAAGGGGTATCAGTTAATTTTTTGAGGTGATAAAAATGTTTTATGGTAATCGTGTGGTGGTTACCTGGGAAAAATATATTACTCAAAATTAATCAAGCTGTAAACTTAAGATCTGTGCACTCTGCTGTAGTAAATAATACACCCATACAGTACTTAAAGGGGTTACACAACAATATATACAATCCTGGAGGGAGTGATTCAGGTGGTAAACGGAATTAAATTATTCTTGCATTTTTCTCGAGGAGGGAAAAAATTTTATAAAGCTAGACTTTGACAGTCGAGGAGGCGTGTCATAATTTTTAGGATAACCACTAGAAATGTAGAAAAAGAGTGGGAACTCTTCAACTGACAGAAGCAGGGAAGGAATAATAAACAGTAATTAATGCAAAAGAAGGCAAGGAGGATAAACAGGATTATAGGAAGGACAAAAAGCACCTTGGAAGAAAAGTTATGACCAACCTAGATAGCATATTCAAAAGCAGAGACATTACTTTGCCGACTAAGGTCCGCCTAGTCAAGGCTATGGTNTGACACCACCCTTATGGCAGAAAGTGAAGAGGAACTAAAAAGCCTCTTGATGAAAGTGAAAGAGGAGAGTGAAAAAGTTGGCTTAAAGCTCAACATTCAGAAAATGAAGATCATGACATCCGGTCCAATCACTTCATGGCAAATAGATGGGAAAACAGTGACAGACTTTGTTTTGGGGCTCCAAAATCACTGCAGATGCTGACTGCATGCGTGAAATTAAAAGACGCTTACTCCTTGGAAGAAAAGTTATGACCAACCTAGACAGCATATTGAAAAGCAGAGACATTACTTTGCCGACTAAGGTCCGCCTAGTCAAGGCTATGGTTTTTCCAGTGGTCATGTATGGATGCGAGAGTTGGACTGTGAAGAAAGCTGAGCGCCAAAGAATTGATGCTTTTGAACTGTGGTGTTGGAGAAGACTCTTGAGAGTCCCTTGGACTGCAAGGAGATCCAACCAGTCCATTCTAAAGGAGATCAGCCCTGGGATTTCTTTGGAAGGAATGATTCTAAAGTTGAAACTCCAGTACTTTGGCCACCTCATGCGAAGAGTTGACTCATTGGAAAAGATTCTGATGCTGGGAGAGATTGAGGGCAGGAGGAGAAGGGGACGACAGA
This sequence comes from Oreotragus oreotragus, assembly GCA_006410675.1. Lineage (NCBI taxonomy): Eukaryota > Metazoa > Chordata > Mammalia > Artiodactyla > Bovidae > Oreotragus > Oreotragus oreotragus. Next base: position 92,981 of record SJYX01024388.1, on the reverse strand, counting down.
GGATGAGATGGCTGGATGGCATCACGGACTCGATGGACGTGAGTTCGAGTGAACTCCGAGAGTTGGTGACGGACAGGGAGGCCTGGCGTGCTGCGATTCATGGGGTTGCAAAGAGTCAGACACGACTGAGCGACTGAACTGAAGCCTTATTTTGAAAGAATGATGAAATAAAGTGCCAAAACCATAAAAAAGAAGTATCAGAATAAGATATACAATGTTAGTGTCACAAAGGGTCAGCTTCTTTTGAGTACCTGTTTCCCAAGTTTAGTCATAGACTTCATGCATGAGTCTACCTAAGCACATGGCAGGTGAATAACAGCTCACAGAAGCAGGTACAAACATTCAGGATAATTTTAGTGACGCTGTTTTGTTGTCTGAGCACAGATATTTGAGTCAGTTCATTGATAAAAGATAACAAGTTCAAGAGAATATTTTTCCTCAGTTCTCATATACATTTGTTTGAAAAAAATAATTTGTGTGATCAGACAAGACATGTGGATTTAAACAGAAATATTTTTTCTTGTTCTAAAGCATTTGACTCAAACCCCCTCAAATTTTCATTAGTTACTACTATTTATTCTAGTAGCACTTAGATTTAGCAAAATAGTGTTTCTTTTGAGATTGCTTTGTTCAAAGTGAATGGATTGGTGAAAAGCAAACACACTTCTTGAATTTTTAAGCCACGCATTAGATTGATTAAAATTAAAATACAGATCGATCATGTTTTCAAAGAGCACACTTACTGTGTTTGCCTTTCCCGTCTCTCTGAGCGACTGGGTAGATACTGTCGGTTCACTGTGATGTGTCTGCCCCCTGACTTCCTGGGCACCAAGGAGCCCTCCCTCCAGACTCCCTGTAGCCGATCAAGGTGACCAGTTCTCACCAACAGAACATGAGCAGAAGGGAGACATGTCACCTCAAAGCCCCAGCGTGGCTCCCTAGCCTTGTCACCCAGTCTTGGCAAATATGGAGGAAGTTTGTGGAGATGGCAGAGCCACAAACTAAGGCTGCTTGAATCACTGAGTTACCCAGAAGCAGAAAGCTTCCTGGAGAGACCCCTGAACCCTCCGTCCCCAGGGCCAGCTTCACCGGCACACCAAGGCTATCACCAAAAACCTCACACTGTGTGCTGGGCTTAATGTCCTGCTATTAATGTTCTGAAATTCTGAATAATTGTTAGAAAGGGGGGCCGATGTTTTCATTTTGCACCAGGCCTCACAAATCAATACCCAGTCCCACTCATGGAGTGGACTTTGCATGTGGGGTGTGTGTGTGTGTGTGTGTGAGAGAGAGAGAGAGAGAGAGAAGCACTGAGATTTTGAAGCTGACTTTGCATCATATCCCTCTCCTATACTGACTAACGTAACCATGAAGCACTTCAAGCCTCTCTAAGTACAGCCCCAAGCCAATGTTCCCTAAATGCCCCTCCTCCTTCCTAGATAGACGCCTTCAGGTACCGGAGACAATACGTCTTCTACATTTGAACCTTCAAGTTGTGAACTTTCAAAGATGAGAACATGCACTCGCCTGTCCCGTCATGTAAGTAAGTTCACGTGTCCGGCGTACACTGTCACACGTGTGCGTCCTCTCCAAGTGGCTGTGCTTCTGTGCACTTTGCTGTACAGAGAACAGTAGCACAGGGCCTGTATTTCTAGCCCAGGATGTTTGGAAGCCAGCGTAAATGCAATGGTGAGGTAGCTGGTACTACTGTACTTTTCAGTACTCACTGTACTGTAAGATTAAAGTGTTTACTTTTTGTGTTTGTTATGTATTTTTTGCAAAAAGTGTTCCAAACTTATCACAGTACAGTACCTTACAGCCAATCGTGCTAGCTCGATACCAAAGCTAACTTTGCTGGGCTTACGAACAAATTGGACTTAGGCATGTGCTCTCAGAACAGAACTCGTTCATGTGTAGGGGACTTCCAGCATCTTGGTTTCATCTTCTCCACATACATGTCAGCCTTTCTAGTCTAACTTCCTACCTGGAAGAAACTGTAAAACCAAAAACTACATTTCCCAGATGACTTTGCAGGCTAGCTGGCCACTGTGGTGTAGACTTCGCCAAGAAGAGGCACTCTGCAGACCTTTGGAATGAAGAAGGCAACACAAGGCCACTGACGCTCTTGAGGAGATGGGCATTCCCAGCTTGGCGCTGGGGTGCTCTCCTGTGGCAATGACGGCAGAGGTCCTGGCTGATGTCATGAGCAAGGCTGTGGATGGGTTCCCACCCCTTCCAGCTCTCACACTTGGCTATGGGGCATCCAAATGGGGTTCCCAGGGCTTTCCTAAGACCTTGTCAGCTACCTAACACCCTCAATAAACCTTTTTTTTCCCTTAGAGTAAACTCTGCTGTCTGAACAACAATGTAAACTTAGAGTGTAAGGTCTTTGAGGATAAGAACCAAATCATCTATTCTCAAAATCACCTTCTTTTTCTGCCTCCCAGGACCAGCTGAGCAGTTTGATATTTTAGGAAGAAAGGCAGACAAGCAGACAAGCAGGAAGGACTGAAGGAAGAGAACATTCTTTTGGAACATTTATAGAACTGGAATACAAATCTGTTCATAAATGACCCTCTTAGTTTAAATAGATTATCAATGTAATATATTGCTCTGATACCTAGCGCTTCAAACAACCTTGCAGCGACAGAAAAACTGAGCATCTCAAAAGCCCTGGTGGGTGGATCTTTCTATTTGCTCTGGTGTAAAGGTAAAGGTGAGCATCTGTTCCATTTGAGTTTCTGTCAAGTATCTATTTGACAAGCTCTTTGCCACTATTCTCTTTCCCAGATAGTGAAATTCTTAAAAAACAAAAATTATATCAATGCAAAAAACTCATTTTCCAAGACTTGCAAGCCAGGTTTCTAACAGGCACAGGTGTAGGGCGTGGCCTGTAGAGGGGTGGCCTCCACCCTGGGGGCCTCCCTTTATCCAGGTTCCTAAGACCTTTGCTCGCAGTCCTCGAGGTAGCTCCTTCAGTGGGAGCAATACCTTGGACTTCCCCACATTTTTCTAAAGATCTGAAGTCAACATATTCAGCAAATAAGAATCAGGGCCGCCCAGGCAAATGCGCTCTCTGCTCCTGGCACACGCTCCTCAGCGTGGGATCCAGCACCTCTTCATCCAGCCTCAGCTGCTTATTTGTCGTCATACAGTCACTGCAAACTAGGTCAAGACACANGTAGAGGGGTGGCCTCCACCCTGGGGGCCTCCCTTTATCCAGGTTCCTAAGACCTTTGCTCGCAGTCCTCGAGGTAGCTCCTTCAGTGGGAGCAATACCTTGGACTTCCCCACATTTTTCTAAAGATCTGAAGTCAACATATTCAGCAAATAAGAATCAGGGCCGCCCAGGCAAATGCGCTCTCTGCTCCTGGCACACGCTCCTCAGCGTGGGATCCAGCACTTCTTCATCCAGCCTCAGCTGCTTATTTGTCGTCATACAGTCACTGCAAACTAGGTCAAGACACATCAGCGCTTCCTGTTTCCCCCGTACTCTATCCCAGCCGTGAAAGCTGAGACTTATCGGGGCTGGAGGGCAGGAGAGAAGGGAAAAACAAGCAGAGGGGAAGAAGAAATGCAATCTATTTCCCACCAAGCCCCTTCATAAATCTTCATCTTCTTTCCAGCAAGAGCCGGGAAAATCACAGCTTCACGAAGACAGGGATGCTCATTAGCCAAGTTCAAAACCTATGAAAAAATAACAGTCAAAAAATCATTCACAACTGATTTATGGTGAAATGGAAAGAAGTGGAAGTGTTGGACCAATTGCCTGCTTGGTAAATGTCCTTCAATCTCAAATTCACGCTAGAGCTTGGCTCCAATCTGCTTCTGTAATTATAGCACTGAAATGTGAGGCATTAATACCTCCAAGAGATCATTAATCATCCCAGCTTGCTCATGATGGAGGCCCAGCCACAGGCCAGAGGGAGGGCTGAGCAAACAAAATAGACACTGATCGCTATTTGAAGACCCTAGCAAGACCGTTTACTCCACGTGTGTTTGCTGGCGTCTATCACACCAGAATTGCTACACAGTCCATCAATAACAATGTGGGTTCAACTCAGACTTAAGCAGAGAAATGATGCAAGTTTCCTGGTAATAGGCAAACTAAGATCCACTTGAGGTACTTACATTTGGGTTGGACTTGGTCCCTAGTAGGTGATTAAACAGCAGTGTCATCATCTCTCATTACCTCAGTACTGAGACAATAATCAACAGATTGATGAATATGAAATAAAAGAGTCCACAGTCTTCTGGAATCCTTCACGAATCAGCGTCTTTTCTGAGGGCGTAAAACCTCGTTAATATGAATAGCGTAGAGAGCACACCCTCTGAACAATGGGAAAAGTGGTCATTGTTGCTGTTTTTAGTCACTACGTCATGTCTGACTCTTTGTGACCCCATGGACTACAGCACGCCAGGCTTCCCCGTCTTTCACTGTCTCCCAGACTCACCTCAAATTCATGTCTATTGAGTCAGTGATGCTATGTATCTCATCCTGTGCTGCCCTCTCCTCCCCCTGCCCTCAGTCTTTCCCAGCATCAGGGTGTTTTCCAATGAGCCAGCTCTTTGCATCTGGTGGCCAAAGTATTGCAGTTTCAGCTTCAGCAGCTGTCCTTCCAATGAATATTCAGGACTGATTTCCTTTGGGATGGACTGGTTTCATCTCCTTGCAGTCCAAGGGACTCTCAGGAGTCTTCAACACCACGGCTCAAAAGCATCAGTTTTTAGGCACTAGTCTTCTTTATGGTCCAACACTTACATCCATACATGACTATGAAAAAACCTTAGTTTTGACTGTACAGACTTTTGTCAGCCAAGTGATGTCTTTGCTTTTTAACATGCTATCTAGGTTTGTCACAGCTTTCCTCCCAAGGAGTTTTTTAATTTCATGGCTGCAGCCACCATCTGCAGTGATTTCGGAGCCTAAGGAAATAAAATCTGTCACTGCTTCTACATTTTCCCCTTCTGTTTGCCACGCGGTGATAGGACCGGATGCCATAATCTTAGTCTTTTGAATGTTAAGTTGTAAGCCAGCTTTTTCACTTTCCTTTTTCATTTTCAACAAGCTCTTTAGTTCCTCTTCACTTTCTGAAATTAGAGTGGTATCACCCACATATCTGAGATTGTTGGTATTTTTCCCAGCAGTCTTGCTTCCAGCCTGTGATTCATTCAGCCCAGCATTTTACATGATGTACTCTGCATATAAGTTAAATAAACAGGATGACAATATACAGCTTTGTCGCACTCCTTTTCCAATTTTGAACCAGGGAGCATTCTATACCTACTTAATTCCAACATTGCTTCATCCAGGAATCTTTACCTGGTCTTAACATCTGGGAAAGAATCCTTCCTACGAAGACCCAAGACACTTGCATTTTTTTTGATTTAAATATCTTCTTCCTCTCATTAGACCTTCGATATCCTGTTTTCCATTGCATCCCAAGCATTTACACCTAACACACAGTATAAACTCATGAAACAAGGAATGAATGAGTGAATCAGTGAGTCATGAGGGCTTGATCTGTTCCAGCCAGCAAGTGTTTACATTCTCGTCCATTTAAGAACTGGGTCAAAGACATTCACATCACAATTCCCAAAACCTATCAATAAGGTTACATTACCCAGAAGAATCAAGGTAGACATGGAGTTAAGTTTGCTAATCAGCTGACCTTAAAATAGGGAATGACAAAGAATGCTCAAACTACTGCACAATTGCACTCATCTCACATGCTAGTAACATAATGCTCAAAATTCTCCAAGACAGGTTTCAACAATACATGAATCATGAACTTCCAGCTGTTCAAGCTGGTTTTAGAAAAGGCAGAGGAACCAGAGATCAAATTGCCAACATCCGCTGGGTCATGGAAAAAGCAAGAGAGTTCCAGAAAAACATCTATTTCTGCTTTATTGACTATGCCAAAACCTTTGACTGAGTGGATCACAATAAACTGTGGTAAATTCTGAAAGAGATGAGAATACCAGACCACCTGACCTGCCTCTTGAGAAACATATATGCAGGTCAGGAAGCAACAGTTAGAACTGGACATGGAACAACAGACTGGGTCCAAATAGGAAAAGGAGTACGTCAAGGGCTGCCGTCTATGGGGTCGCACAGAGTCGGACACAACTGAAGTGAATTAGAAGCAGCAGTAGCAGCAAGGCTGTATATTGTCACCCTGCTTATTTAACTTATAGGCAGAGTACATCATGAGAAATGCTGGGCTGGAAAAAGCCCAAGCTGGAATCAAGATTGCTGGGAGAAATATCAATAATCTCAGATATGCAGATGACACCATCATTATGGCAGAAAGTGAAGAGGAACTAAAAAGCCTCTTGATGAAACTGAAACAGGAGAGTGAAAAAGTTGGCTTAAAGATCAACATTCAGAAAACTAAGATCATGGCATCTAGTCAGATGTGTATAAGATACAGTTCCCAGATAGTGAAATTCTTAAAAAACAAAAATTATATCAATGCAAAAAACTCATTTTCCAAGACTTGCAAGCCAGGTTTCTAACAGGCACAGGTGTAGGGCGTGGCCTCTAGAGGGGTGGCCTCCACCCTGGGGGCCTCCCTTTATCCAGGTTCCTAAGACCTTTGCTCGCAGTCCTCGAGGTAGCTCCTTCAGTGGGAGCAATACCTTGGACTTCCCCACATTTTTCTAAAGATCTGAAGTCAACATATTCAGCAAATAAGAATCAGGGCCGCCCAGGCAAATGCGCTCTCTGCTCCTGGCACACGCTCCTCAGCGTGGGATCCAGCACCTCTTCATCCAGCCTCAGCTGCTTATTTGTCGTCATACAGTCACTGCAAACTAGGTCAAGACACACTGGCGCTTCCTGTTTCCCCCGTACTCTATCCCAGCCGTGAAAGCTGAGACTTATCGGGGCTGGAGGGCAGGAGAGGAGGGAAAAACAAGCAGAGGGGAAGAAGAAATGCAATCTATTTCCCACCAAGCCCCTTCATAAATCTTCATCTTCTTTCCAGCAAGAGCCGGGAAGATCACAGCTTCACGAAGACAGGGATGCTCATTAGCCAAGTTCAAAACCTATGAAAAATAACAGTCAAAAAATCATTCACGACTGATTTATGGTGAAATGGAAAGAAGTGGAAGTGTTGGACCAATTGCCTGCTTGGTAAATGTCCTTCAATCTCAGACTCACTCTAGAGCTTGGCTCCAATCTGCTTCTGTAATTATAGCACCGAAATGTGAGGCATTAATACCTCCAAGAGATCATTAATCATCCCAGCTTGCTCATGATGGAGGCCCAGCCACAGGCCAGAGGTAGGGCTGAGCAAACAAAATAGACACTGATCGCTATTTGAAGACCCTAGCAAGACCGTTTACTCCACGTGTGTTTGCTGGCGTCTATCACATCAGAATTGCTACACAGTCCATCAATAACAATGCGGGTTCAACTCAGACTTAAACAGAGAAATGATGCAAGTTTCCTGGTAATAGGCAAACTAAGATCCACTTGAGGTGCTTACATTTGGGTTGGACCTGGTCCCTAGTAGGTGATTAAACAGCAGTGTCATCATCTCTCATTACCTCAGTACTGAGACAATAATCAACAGATTGAGGAATATGAAATAAAAGAGTCCACAGTCTTCTGGAATCCTGCATGAATCAGCGTCTTTTCTGAGGGCGTAAAACCTCGTTAATATGAATAGCGTAGAGAGCACACCCTCTGAACAATGGGAAAAGTGGTCATTGTTGCTGTTTTTAGTCACTACGTCATGTCTGACTCTTTGTGACCCCATGGACTACAGCACGCCAGGCTTCCCCGTCTTTCACTGTCTCCCAGACTCTCCTCAAATTCATGTCTATTGAGTCAGTGATGCTATGTATCTCATCCTGTGCTGCCCTCTCCTCCCCCTGCCCTCAGTCTTTCCCAGCATCAGGGTGTTTTCCAATGAGCCAGCTCTTTGCATCAGGTGGCCAAAGTATTGCAGTTTCAGCTTCAGCAGCTGTCCTTCCAATGAATATTCAGGACTGATTTCCTTTGGGATGGACTGGTTTCATCTCCTTGCAGTCCAAGGGACTCTCAGGAGTCTTCAACACCACGGCTCAAAAGCATCAGTTTTTAGGCACTAGTCTTCTTTATGGTCCAACACTTACATCCATACATGACTATGAAAAAACCTTAGTTTTGACTGTACAGACTTTTGTCAGCCAAGTGATGTCTTTGCTTTTTAACATGCTATCTAGGTTTGTCACAGCTTTCCTCCCAAGGAGTTTTTTAATTTCATGGCTGCAGCCACCATCTGCAGTGATTTCGGAGCCTAAGGAAATAAAATCTGTCACTGCTTCTACATTTTCCCCTTCTGTTTGCCACGCGGTGCTAGGACCGGATGCCATAATCTTAGTCTTTTGAATGTTAAGTTGTAAGCCAGCTTTTTCACTTTCCTTTTTCATTTTCAACAAGCTCTTTAGTTCCTCTTCACTTTCTGAAATTAGAGTGGTATCACCCACATATCTGAGATTGTTGGTATTTTTCCCAGCAGTCTTGCTTCCAGCCTGTGATTCATCCAGCCCAGCATTTTACATGATGTACTCTGCATATAAGTTAAATAAACAGGATGACAATATACAGCTTTGTCGCACTCCTTTTCCAATTTTGAACCAGGGAGCATTCTATACCTACTTAATTCCAACATTGCTTCATCCAGGAATCTTTACCTGGTCTTAACATCTGGGAAAGAATCCTTCCTACGAAGACCCAAGACACTTGCATTTTTTTTGATTTAAATATCTTCTTCCTCTCATTAGACCTTCGATATCCTGTTTTCCATTGCACCCCAAGCATTTACACCTAACACACAGTATAAACTCATGAAACAAGGAATGAATGAGTGAATCAGTGAGTCATGAGGGCTTGATCTGTTCCAGCCAGCAAGTGTTTACATTCTCGTCCATTTAAGAACTGGGTCAAAGACATTCACATCACAATTCCCAAAACCTATCAATAAGGTTACATTACCCAGAAGAATCAAGGTAGACATGGAGTTAAGTTTGCTAATCAGCTGACCTTAAAATAGGGAATGACAAAGAATGCTCAAACTACTGCACAATTGCACTCATCTCACATGCTAGTAACGTAATGCTCAAAATTCTCCAAGACAGGTTTCAACAATACACGAACCATGAACTTCCAGATGTTCAAGCTGGTTTTAGAAAAGGCAGAGGAACCAGAGATCAAATTGCCAACATCTGCTGGGTCATGGAAAAAGCAAGAGAGTTCCAGAAAAACATCTATTTCTGCTTTATTGACTATGCCAAAACCTTTGACTGAGTGGATCACAATAAAGTGTGGTAAATTCTGAAAGAGATGAGAATACCAGACCACCTGACCTGCCTCTTGAGAAACATATATGCAGGTCAGGAAGCAACAGTTAGAACTGGACATGGAACAACAGACTGGGTCCAAATAGGAAAAGGAGTACGTCAAGGGCTGCCGTCTATGGGGTCGCACAGAGTCGGACACAACTGAAGTGAATTAGAAGCAGCAGTAGCAGCAAGGCTGTATATTGTCACCCTGCTTATTTAACTTATAGGCAGAGTACATCATGAGAAATGCTGGGCTGGAAAAAGCCCAAGCTGGAATCAAGATTGCTGGGAGAAATATCAATAATCTCAGATATGCAGATGACACCATCATTATGGCAGAAAGTGAAGAGGAACTAAAAAGCCTCTTGATGAAACTGAAACAGGAGAGTGAAAAAGTTGGCTTAAAGATCAACATTCAGAAAACTAAGATCATGGCATCTAGTCCCACCATTTCATGGGAAATAGATGGGGAAACAGTGGAAACAGTGTCAGACTTTATTTT
>SJYX01024388.1:41574-63458 GCA_006410675.1 Oreotragus oreotragus | reverse complement strand
GCAGGGAAATAAGATCCCACATGCCTTGTGGTCGGAAAACCAAAACATAAAACAGAAACAATATTGTAACAAATTCAATACTGTAAAGTAAAATAATAAATAAATAAAAATAAAATAAAATAAAAAACAAAAAACAAAAAAGACTTTAAGAATGGTCCACATCAAAAAGTCAAAAATAAAAACAAAAAACTGTGAGGCAGCCCTGGGGATGGGTGGAGAGAGAAAATGAGGGAAGACAATTCAGTATTGAAGGTGAGCCAGGCCTCCTGAATGAGGTCTATCAGCTCCATCTTCCCTGGAGACCATCTCCATCTCCAGGAAAATAGTAACCTGGGCCTGAGTGCTAAGTCCCTTCAGTCATGTCTGACTCTGGGCGACCCCATGGACTGTAGCCTGCCAGGCTCCTCTTCCTGGAAAAGATTCTCCAGGCAAGAATACAGGAGTGGGTTGCCATTCCCTTTTCCAGGGAATCTTCCCAACTCAGGGATCAAACCCATGTCTTTTACATCTCCACCTCTTGCATTGGCAGGAGGGTTCTTCACCACAAGGGCCACCTGGGAAGCTCAAGTAAGCTGTGGGTTTCTCCAAAATCAAGTTTGCCCTTCTTTTTTTTTTAGCATCCAAATCTTTTTAATAGCAAGGCGGAACCTAGGGTTAGTTTTGTAGCCCCAGTTGGCTTCTAGGCATCTGTGCACTTGAACTTCTGGCCCTCGGAGCTTACACAGTATTTGGCGTGGCTCTTCGGGGTTCACGTACGAAGTGCCTGTACGCCCCTCGGCCTTCGAGAGGACCAGAAAGGACAGTGCCACAGCCCTCGGGGAAGTCCAGAGACAGCTGGTCGAAGATGAGGATCTGGCCCCCAGCCTTGAGGATGCAACTCAGGGTGCAGCTGCTCACTCACAGGGCACACACCTTCAATCTGGGCTCCTCCTGGACACACACTCGGCCTTCCGGTGGCTCAGACGATAAAGAATCTGCCTTCAATGCAGGAGACTCAGGTTCAAGACCCGATTGGGAAGATTTCCTGGAGAAGGAAATGGCAACCCACTCCAGTATGCTTACCTGGAAAACTCCGTGGACAGAAGCCTGGTGGGCTACTCTGGGGCCGCAAAGAGTCAGACACGACTGAGCAACTAACACTTCCATTTTCCGGACACGTGCACGTCATCGGTTCCAGTCCCCACAACTGCAGCTGTTTTGCCTTCCCCTGCAGGAATCTTCATCTTCAGTATCATCTGGGAAAGGGCGGAGGTGGCCAGTTGGTGCCACTCCTGAACAATCTCTTCAGAACAACTTGATTGAAGGTGTAGTTGGTTTGCCTGACCAGAAACCTGCACAGCTTGACCAACAGCCTTAGGTAGATGTCCTGGCTGTTAGGATTCTTGCCTCAAACCTTTCGCTCCTTGCTGTGGCGGATGTCAGCTCCCATGATGGTGCCTCCTATTTAGCCAGGTCCAGAAACAGCTTGCCCTCAGTCTTTTTTTTTAAACAGGCCTCACATTCCCAGCTCAACAATGTGGTAGAATAAGTATATTTGTCACCTCCCAGCAGGGCTGCCCGACTTCAGATCATCTCGTGTTCTCCTGCCTTCAGGGACTTGAACCCGTATCTTGTGATTTATTTCAATCGTGCAAAGTACTCTCTTCCCTTGCTTTCTCATCTGATGAGTTCAAGGAGTTTCCTCTGATCAGCCCAAAAGGTGACCTGCCTCATCTGATAGGAACTGTTGATATTTGGCAAAAGGCAAACATGTGACCCGAACAGTCAAGGAGAAACTGAGACTGAAGTTAGCAAATGCTGCCTGCTACAGGTGCCCCCGCAGAGAGCTCACCAGGGCTCGAGGTCAACGCCTTTGTCTCAAGCAAGCAGCACAAGCGCCACTGCTGGAGAATATTAACAGAGTAAATGATGACACCTTTACAGACCTGGCAGGCTCTCGCACCAAGGGGCTTTAGCATAATCACTGTGAAACCATCCCAGGCAGGGCAAAAGGAAACAAAACCCCTGCTCTGACCAGCAAAACACATCTGCAGGCAGTCCGCCCAGGGCATTTCAGCAGAAGCTAATATGACGTAAAATTTAAAAAAGGGATAAAAGCACAAGACAAAACTTCCTTCAAGATTAAAAATTTCACAGACAGAGAAGGTTCTGGAGCAGCTTCACTAGTTCACATGGTTGAGAACTTCTCTGCCTGGGCTGTGATGGGAGACACAGGCTCTGGGCCCACATGACCTTGGCATTCCAGCTCTCACCCACAAGGGCAAGTGTAGAGAACACAGCTCAGAGCTTTGCCACCCCTTAGATGTTGTAGCCCTTCTGAGCCCCTCTTAAGAGTGGCTGCCTTAACTAAATGGGGCTCTGAGACCAATTTCTAGAAAAAGTGTATAATCTTATACCTTCAGAGATGATCCAAGTTCATCTGCCTCTGTGCCTCAAATAGAAAAACAGGTAGGCACGTGTGCGGAGCAGCCTGCAAAGGTGCTCGTGGAAGGTTTTAAAAGATCAGTTTAATGACTATGAGGGAGCTCAGAGTGAACCAGAGTGTTCAGAGAAAAAAACCAATTAGATTTTCCCCCATCTTCTTAATGAAAGAAGCCTTTCTCAACTAGGGAGATCTTTAATAGGCCTTGATAAATACTAAAATTAACTTCTGCCTAATTAGAAAGTGAAAGTGTTAGTCGCTCAGTCGCGTTCGACTCTTTGTGACCCCAGGGACCACAGCTGGCCAGGCTCCTCTGTCCACAGGATCCTCCAGGCAAGAAGACTGGAGTGGGTTGCCATTGCCTCCTCCAGGGGACAGCCCAACCCAGAGACTGAATCCAGGTCGCCTGCATTACAGGCAGATACTTCACCATCTGAGCCACCAGGGAAGCTCATCCGCCTAATTAGGTACTTGATGGTTTTCAAATTTACACCGCAAGCCCACTTCCACCAACATTCACCTCAGAAAGCACAGACCCGTTGGGCCCCTACACTCTCCCGTTTAGAAGGACTGGAGACACGGGAGACACTGCCTTTCCCGTTCCTTCAACGGAAGTGCATGACCGGGCCCTTCCCAACCATCCTCTGTGGCTGACTGGCGGTCTCTGGGCCAGGCGCCATCCTCCTCCCCGCAGTCTGTCCGTCCCTCACTAGGCCTTCCTCGTCACAGAAGGGGCGCACCATCATCCCAGCTGTTCAGTCAAGAAACAACAGCGACACCTTCACTCCCCATTTTTCCAGTAACATGCTTCCAATTACCTCTGACCCAAAAAAAACAGAGCAAAAATCTGTTAGTACCAGTTGCAGCGTGTGTATGTATGCTTTGAATGAAGACTGAAATAAGTAGCTTGTGTTTGGGGCTATAATTTTATGCTCATTTAGCCACTCCCATCATATTTAGAGGTGTGCTGTATGAAGCTTGCTAAAGGGAAAACCACCTCTGGAGAAGTAGTCTAGTGGTAGTAGTGGTACTAATAAATTAAATAATAATTCATAGTCATATCAATTCATATTTATTGAGCTCACTAACTGCCAAGTACTTTCCTAACTGCTTTATATATTTTAATTCACCCAGTCTTAACAATGATCTTATGAGGAAAGCAGTACTGTCACTGTGCTAATTATGCAGACGCATAAACTGAGGCACAGAGAGGTTAAAACAGTAAACTGTCAGAGTGAAACAGTTAATTAAAAATTAAATTAAATGTTGTTAAAAACAATGATGCCTTAAAATAATTTATGACCAACATATAAGCCCATCAATTACATTCTGTGACTTGTAGAAATATTTAGAATGACAGCAAAAAAAAAAAAAAAAGAATAAAAGGACAGATTTTTAACAAGTGAAAAAGCCAATGGCAGAAGCAAGAGGAAGGCTGAAATAGCACTTGTCATGAGCTAGAAGAATCATGACTTAGAAGAAATACTTTTGTTGTTCAAGATGGAAAAAATATCATTATCACAATACTGTTTTTTGAAAAAATCTTGACCTCATATAATTAATGGCAAAATTAATTTAAATGTTGAAACTGCTGGTGGCCTGTGTACCGTGTATCTTTGACGTGCATGGGTGCCCAGAGAAGGGTTGCTGTGTGGATGACTCAGAACAGAGCCTCCTGGGGGGTCCAGGAGACGGGTGCTGCCTTCACCACATTCTTGGGGACACCCTGAAGGGAGATGACAGTGGAGCCTGTTTTTGCCTGAATTTCCAGGAATTTGCGTGGTTCAGAGAGACCTGGGAGTGAGAGCCCCAGGGCACGTGGCGGGAAGGAGGCAGGGCCAGCACAGCAGCCACCAGGTGCCACCAGACCAGTGCCACTCAGACTGCGCCCGGGCACCGAGCGAAAACGCATCTTCAGGCTTCGGTCTCCCTCTGCACAATGCTGTGTCCCGCAGGGCAGGGCGCGCCCACGATCCCAGGCTGCACATGCGGTCCTCGGGGCAGCCCCTGCCTCTGTGTCAACAAGGAGGTCTCGGGACAGGCCAGGCACGGTCGGGGGGCCACCTGGGTGGAGCCAGGAGAGTCCACACCGAGGAGGTCACAGCAGCAGTAGCTGGAGGAAAAGCTGACGCCCAGAGGGTGTGACACGCACGAGGGGCTCTGGGGAAGGCGTGGCAGGGTGTGAGTGTCGTTAGCTGAATCCTGGGGCCCAGAGGGGACTGAGGAGCAGGCCCACTGCAGCCTGGAGGCACGCACGCTCCAGGAGGCTTCCCACGGCACACCTGTATCACCTTTCGGATGAAACACGGAAAGCGAGCTCACAGCCATTCAGACGTCACAAAGCTGGAAAAGATAACTCGTAGACTGAATGAGTGAGCCAAAGTTCTAAAGATCTGGACAGGCTAGAATGATGGCTGACAATGAGTCAGATGAAATTTAATAAAGGAAGGAGATGGCTAGACGGGGTTCCTTGGCTGGATGAATCACCAGGAGGAATGAACATTTGAAGGAAAAAAATCATGACAAGAGAATATTTTCTAGTTCCTTCTCCTGAGGGGCTGGGCAGAGGCACCAGAGCGTCACTAACCAACGTCCACAAGCCAGGCTGTCCCTCCTCCAGACACCAATTCCTCGGTCTGTGCACTCCATCCAGGACGTGAACGCGAATGGCTTGCTGGGCTTGCTTTCCATGTTTTTGTTTTGAAAATGCTCAAACATAGAATCGAGGGCTTCCCTGGTGGCTCAGCGATAAAGAACCTGCCTGCAACGCAGAAGATGGGGGTTTGATCCCTGGGTTGGGAAGATCCCCTGGAGGAGGACACGGCAACTCACTCCAGTGTTCTTGCCTGGAGAATCCCATGGACAGAGGAGCCTGGCAGGATCTAGTCCATGGGGTTGAAAGGAGTTGGACACGACTGAAGCAGAAAAATTACAAGAAGACTACACAGCCCTGTCATCTAGATTTGAATTATTAACCTATTGCCATGTTTTGTGCTTGTGTTTGTGTGTGTGCTTATCACAAGCATTTGAAAGTAATTCAAAACACATCAGCATACATCACGTGATCATGTCATGATCACATTGACAACTAGCAACAATTCTCTCGTAACATCCATTGTCCAGCCTAGATTCAAACTGCCCCAACCTGCTCCTAACATCTTTTATAGGTTTCCTTGTTCACACCAAACTCAGTCAAGGTTACCACGTTAAATATGGTTATCCTATCTCTAATAATCCAGAAGAATCTTGCCATGTTGCTGGTTTTTAGATTCATCTGGTTGCTTACTCTTTGTGTCATTCTTGTTCCTGTATTCTAAGTATTTCCTGTAAACTGGAAGTCACATCTATGTCATAATTAATTTCACCTTGTGCATCTGCAATAAGAAAGTTTCATAGATGGTGGTTTTCCAAAGCTTGCATCATCTTATGAGGCACCCCGCACCCACCTGTCTCACTTCTACTGATAAATCTGACTACACAGATAAGCAGTTATCACCGTATNGTCAAGGAGAAACTGAGACTGAAGTTAGCAAATGCTGCCTGCTACAGGTGCCCCCGCAGAGAGCTCACCAGGGCTCGAGGTCAACGCCTTTGTCTCAAGCAAGCAGCACAAGCGCCACTGCTGGAGAATATTAACAGAGTAAATGATGACACCTTTACAGACCTGGCAGGCTCTCGCACCAAGGGGCTTTAGCATAATCACTGTGAAACCATCCCAGGCAGGGCAAAAGGAAACAAAACCCCTGCTCTGACCAGCAAAACACATCTGCAGGCAGTCCGCCCAGGGCATTTCAGCAGAAGCTAATATGACGTAAAATTTAAAAAAGGGATAAAAGCACAAGACAAAACTTCCTTCAAGATTAAAAATTTCACAGGCAGAGAAGGTTCTGGAGCAGCTTCACTAGTTCACATGGTTGAGAACTTCTCTGCCTGGGCTGTGATGGGAGACCAACATGACCTTGGCATTCCAGCTCTCAGCCACAAGGGCAAGGGTAGAGAACACAGCTCAGAGCTTTGCCACCCCTTAGATGTTGTAGCCCTTCTGAGCCCCTCTTAAGAGTGGCTGCCTTAACTAAATGGGGCTCTGAGACCAATTTCTAGAAAAAGTGTATAATCTTATACCTTCAGAGATGATCCAAGTTCATCTGCCTCTGTGCCTCAAATAGAAAAACAGGTAGGCACGTGTGTGGAGCAGCCTGCAAAGGTGCTCGTGGAAGGTTTTAAAAGATCAGTTTAATGACTATGAGGGAGCTCAGAGTGAACCAGAGTGTTCAGAGAAAAAAACCAATTAGATTTTCCCCCATCTTCTTAATGAAAGAAGCCTTTCTCAACTAGGGAGATCTTTAATAGGCCTTGATAAATACTAAAATTAACTTCTGCCTAATTAGAAAGTGAAAGTGTTAGTCGCTCAGTCGCGTTCGACTCTTTGTGACCCCAGGGACCACAGCTGGCCAGGCTCCTCTGTCCACAGGATCCTCCAGGCAAGAAGACTGGAGTGGGTTGCCATTGCCTCCTCCAGGGGACAGCCCAACCCAGAGACTGAATCCAGGTCGCCTGCATTACAGGCAGATACTTCACCATCTGAGCCACCAGGGAAGCTCATCCGCCTAATTAGGTACTTGATGGTTTTCAAATTTACACCGCAAGCCCACTTCCACCAACATTCACCTCAGAAAGCACAGACCCGTTGGGCCCCTACACTCTCCCGTTTAGAAGGACTGGAGACACGGGAGACACTGCCTTTCCCGTTCCTTCAACGGAAGTGCATGACCGGGGCCTTCCCAACCATCCTCTGTGGCTGACTGGCGGTCTCTGGGCCAGGCGCCATCCTCCTCCCCGCAGTCTGTCCGTCCCTCACTAGGCCTTCCTCGTCACAGAAGGGGCGCACCATCATCCCAGCTGTTCAGTCAAGAAACAACAGCGACACCTTCACTCCCCATTTTTCCAGTAACATGCTTCCAATTACCTCTGACCCAAAAAAAACAGAGCAAAAATCTGTTAGTACCAGTTGCAGCGTGTGTATGTATGCTTTGAATGAAGACTGAAATAAGTAGCTTGTGTTTGGGGCTATAATTTTATGCTCATTTAGCCACTCCCATCATATTTAGAGGTGTGCTGTATGAAGCTTGCTAAAGGGAAAACCACCTCTGGAGAAGTAGTCTAGTGGTAGTAGTGGTACTAATAAATTAAATAATAATTCATAGTCATATCAATTCATATTTATTGAGCTCACTAACTGCCAAGTACTTTCCTAACTGCTTTATATATTTTAATTCACCCAGTCTTAACAATGATCTTATGAGGAAAGCAGTACTGTCACTGTGCTAATTATGCAGACGCATAAACTGAGGCACAGAGAGGTTAAAACAGTAAACTGTCAGAGTGAAACAGTTAATTAAAAATTAAATTAAATGTTGTTAAAAACAATGATGCCTTAAAATAATTTATGACCAACATATAAGCCCATCAATTACATTCTGTGACTTGTAGAAATATTTAGAATGACAGCAAAAAAAAAAAAAAAAGAATAAAAGGACAGATTTTTAACAAGTGAAAAAGCCAATGGCAGAAGCAAGAGGAAGGCTGAAATAGCACTTGTCATGAGCTAGAAGAATCATGACTTAGAAGAAATACTTTTGTTGTTCAAGATGGAAAAAATATCATTATCACAATACTGTTTTTTGAAAAAATCTTGACCTCATATAATTAATGGCAAAATTAATTTAAATGTTGAAACTGCTGGTGGCCTGTGTACCGTGTATCTTTGACGTGCATGGGTGCCCAGAGAAGGGTTGCTGTGTGGATGACTCAGAACAGAGCCTCCTGGGGGGTCCAGGAGACGGGTGCTGCCTTCACCACATTCTTGGGGACACCCTGAAGGGAGATGACAGTGGAGCCTGTTTTTGCCTGAATTTCCAGGAATTTGCGTGGTTCAGAGAGACCTGGGAGTGAGAGCCCCAGGGCACGTGGCGGGAAGGAGGCAGGGCCAGCACAGCAGCCACCAGGTGCCACCAGACCAGTGCCACTCAGACTGCGCCCGGGCACCGAGCGAAAACGCATCTTCAGGCTTCGGTCTCCCTCTGCACAATGCTGTGTCCCGCAGGGCAGGGCGCGCCCACGATCCCAGGCTGCACATGCGGTCCTCGGGGCAGCCCCTGCCTCTGTGTCAACAAGGAGGTCTCGGGACAGGCCAGGCACGGTCGGGGGGCCACCTGGGTGGAGCCAGGAGAGTCCACACCGAGAAGGTCACAGCAGCAGTAGCTGGAGGAAAAGCTGACGCCCAGAGGGTGTGACACGCACGAGGGGCTCTGGGGAAGGCGTGGCAGGGTGTGAGTGTCGTTAGCTGAATCCTGGGGCCCAGAGGGGACTGAGGAGCAGGCCCACTGCAGCCTGGAGGCACGCACGCTCCAGGAGGCTTCCCACGGCACACCTGTATCACCTTTCGGATGAAACACGGAAAGCGAGCTCACAGCCATTCAGACGTCACAAAGCTGGAAAAGATAACTCGTAGACTGAATGAGTGAGCCAAAGTTCTAAAGATCTGGACAGGCTAGAATGATGGCTGACAATGAGTCAGATGAAATTTAATAAAGGAAGGAGATGGCTAGACGGGGTTCCTTGGCTGGATGAATCACCAGGAGGAATGAACATTTGAAGGAAAAAAATCATGACAAGAGAATATTTTCTAGTTCCTTCTCCTGAGGGGCTGGGCAGAGGCACCAGAGCGTCACTAACCAACGTCCACAAGCCAGGCTGTCCCTCCTCCAGACACCAATTCCTCGGTCTGTGCACTCCATCCAGGACGTGAACGCGAATGGCTTGCTGGGCTTGCTTTCCATGTTTTTGTTTTGAAAATGCTCAAACATAGAATCGAGGGCTTCCCTGGTGGCTCAGCGATAAAGAACCTGCCTGCAACGCAGAAGATGGGGGTTTGATCCCTGGGTTGGGAAGATCCCCTGGAGGAGGACACGGCAACTCACTCCAGTGTTCTTGCCTGGAGAATCCCATGGACAGAGGAGCCTGGCAGGATCTAGTCCATGGGGTTGAAAGGAGTTGGACACGACTGAAGCAGAAAAATTACAAGAAGACTACACAGCCCCGTCATCTAGATTTGAATTATTAACCTATTGCCATGTTTTGTGCTTGTGTTTGTGTGTGTGCTTATCACAAGCATTTGAAAGTAATTCAAAACACATCAGCATACATCACGTGATCATGTCATGATCACATTGACAACTAGCAACAATTCTCTCGTAACATCCATTGTCCAGCCTAGATTCAAACTGCCCCAACCTGCTCCTAACATCTTTTATAGGTTTCCTTGTTCACACCAAACTCAGTCAAGGTTACCACGTTAAATATGGTTATCCTATCTCTAATAATCCAGAAGAATCTTGCCATGTTGCTGGTTTTTAGATTCATCTGGTTGCTTACTCTTTGTGTCATTCTTGTTCCTGTATTCTAAGTATTTCCTGTAAACTGGAAGTCACATCTATGTCATAATTAATTTCACCTTGTGCATCTCCAATAAGAAAGTTTCATAGATGGTGGTTTTCCAAAGCTTGCATCATCTTATGAGGCACCCCGCACCCACCTGTCTCACTTCTACTGATAAATCTGACTACACAGATAAGCAGTTATCACCGTATCTCTCCCTTACGAACACTGTATGTTTCTTTTTACAATTAGCAAGTAATTTGTGGCGTCATGTTTTCATGATGCGTGAGTATACTTTTCCCCACCAACACTTTCCATAAAGACTTTAATATCCGTTGATGATCCTTGTCTGGGTTGGTAGTTTCACAGGAACTGTCAAAATGGGGATTTTCTAATTCGGTCATGACTTCTTTATTAGCTGCCATTCTTCATGAAAGAATTCATCCCTCAACAACTGCAGATAAACTACAGTTCCTCCTAAAACTTCACACTGGATGTGTACATCTTCCTCGTATATGAGAATTCCAACCAAGCAGTGCATGCTCTGTAACAAGGACTGGCAAACTTTCCTGGAAAGAGTTTGCAATTTTACGCTTTATAGGCCATGTGGTCTTTGTGGCAAACAGTCAGCTCTGCCATCGCACAGAAGCAGCCATGGATCTGGAGGAGGTACGGGCGACCCCACTCCAGCACTCTAGCCAGGAGAATCCCAGCGACGGGGGAGCCTGGGGGGCTGCAAGCCATGGGGTCGCTGAGAGTCAGACACGACTGAGCGACTTCACTTTCACTTTGCACTTTCATGCACTGGAGAAGGCAATGGCAACCCACTCCAGTGTTCTTGCCTGGAGAATCCCAGGGACGGGGGAGCCTGGTGGGCTGCCGTCTATGGGGTCGCACAGAGTCGGACATGACTGACGTGACTTAGCAGCAGCAGCAGCAGCAGCCATGGGTCATCCATAAATAACTGAATGAAGCTGTCATCTGATAAAACTTTATTTACAAAGGCAAGTAGAGAGCTGGTTTACCCTTAGGCCATCAACTGCTTACCCTGAGCTACAGTATCATTTACTTTTGCTGCCTTTTCTTTGCTCCACTGAGTGGCTTTCAAGGACTTCCCAGGTGGTGCTAGCAGTAAAGAACCGCCTGCCCATGCACGAGACATAAGAGGCGTGGCTTTGATTCCTGATTCTGGAAGATCCCCTGGAAAAGGGAATGGCAACTCAGTCCAGTCTTCGTGTCTAGAGAACTCCATGGACACAGGAGCATGGTGGGCTACGGTCCATAAGGCTGCAAAGCGGCGGACGCGACTGATGCAAATTAGCCCACACGTGCGCAGTTGGCTTTACAGCTCTCCTGCATCTGTTAGGCAGTATGCTCTTCACAGCAACCCCAGAGCCTGGCAGAAGCACACACACAACCGCTGCAGGCAGAGGACGGGAGGCTCAGGGAGGTTCCCGTGGGGCTTGAATCTAGTGTCCCAGCTCCGTGCCTGATGTTCTCATCTCTACTGTCTTTCATCCTGTGATGGAAGCGAAAGTGATTCACTTTCATTGTGTCTGACTTTTTGCAACCCCATGGACTCTACAGTCCATGGAATTCTCCAGGCCAGAATACTGGTGTGGGTAGCCTTTCCCTTCTCCAAGGGATCTTCCCAACCCAGGGATCAAACCCAGGTCTCCCGAATTGCAGGTGGATTCTCTACCAGCTGAGCCACAGGGGAAATCCAAGAATACTGGAGGGGGTAGCCTATCCCTTCTGCAGTGAATCTTCCTGATCCAGGAATCAAACTGGGGTCTCCTGCACTGTGGGCAGATTCTCTACCAACTGCACTATCAGGGAAGCTCCCTGTGGATGGACACAGACCCTAAACCCACTATCAGGAACAACAAATGCAATGCCCCAAAGACTTCTGAAAAATGACAGGTCAAACATGCTGATCACCAAAGTATGCCTTCCCCAGGACGTCAGCCACTTACTTGCTAGGATGAAAAATAAACCATTACAGCATAAATATACTCTGAAGACTAACAGTTATATTTTCATTTCCATGAAAAGAAAACAAACTTTTAAATGTTCTGAAACGCATAACCCAGATGTAAATTAATATCTGGGCTTATGTTTGTTAACAGAATATCAAAGTACATAGAAGTGAAAACCGTTCATCTTGCTGTTTAACTTTGCAACTAAATCTATGAAAATATCAGAAGCCACAGTAGTGAAATACACACAAGCACATGTGCACACGCACACACACAGACACACTGAAAATTATAAGGTTACTATACCCCCTAGTAAGTTAATACCATTGTTGTCACTGCTATTGTTAAAGACAGAAATGATCTTTAGATGATTAGGTAAATGCCTATTTTTGCCTAACCATGTAGCTTGCATCTAAGCCGGGAAAAGCAGATGAGTGAAATTCACAGGAACAAGCTCCAAATCTGTCAGCACACAATCTCCCCAGCACACAATCTTAGTGAAAACAGAACACTGAAGGAATCAAATTCCGTTTTTTCTTTAATGCAGAACATGCCTTGAACTCCATGGGGAAAGACCAGATGCTTAAAGCTGGAAAAATCTTAGCCATCATTTTCCAGTCCCTCCTTCGTAGAAAGCTGACAAAGCTTCAGAGACACAGCTGTCCTTTCACTGTGAAAGACAAACAGGTCAAGGAAGAGGAAGGAAGCTGGGTTTTAACAGGCAGCTCGTACAACCCGAGAGTTACGTTAAAGGTCTAACCCTAACATTTTCAGGGAGAGGAATATATGCCCTAGGTTTAATATCTTAAAGTGAGATATAAAGCTAATACATAGTTAAGTACAATATATTCTGTTCTCTGACCTTGAGGACTACTTCACAAAGTTTTCAAATGTGTGTAAAGTCATGGTTTTTATGTAACTGAAAGTCCGCAAACTACCGAAGACAAGTGAACTTGCTGTTGTGCACACCTGGAGTCCTGCGGATGAGCAGTGATGAGCTAACACCAGGAGCCCACTGAGCCCCCCAACTAGGAAGAGAAGCAAGACAATGGATGCTCAGCGCTACTGAAAATAACACTTTCCTATACAATAAACTGTTGCACTCTTGCTGAGAGCAGGTCTTTACGATTCAATTAGGCTCTTGTCTTCCCTAAGCGCTTCTGCTACTCAATCCTCCCCACTCCAGAGCAGCACCTGATCCTCAGGGCCCAGCCCACAAACCCTCCGGCATCGGAGGCAGGCATCTCATCCTTTGTTGGTGACACTGGGCAGGAGACAGCCGTTCCTGGGGGCCGAGCAGTACTGGCAGTCGGGATGGTAGGTGTTCAAGTGCTCTGTAGAGTGCTGAATGTTGAGAAGGAGGAAGGATGGGTGAGATGAATAAATGCAACTTAAATAGGACACTGACATTTTAAGTGTTTAAGGGGATAACACCAAGGCTTGTAAAAACTTTAAGTGGGATTGTTTCATTAGAAATAAGGAAGTGGGTTTTGCGAGAGCACACTGGTGGCAGTTGTTGAACAAAACAAAAGCACTTCAGGCTGATGCATTCCAACAACAGAAATCTTTAAACACGTTCCTCAAGCCACAGTTGGTGGAAAGGTGCTAGGACTATATCATCACACACAGAGCAGTCAGGTGTGCCCCTAGAGGGTCCCCTTATAGTCAGCCCAGGATGGCAGGCCTGTTTGCCCCCTCCCCCAGCTGCCTGGATTACAACAGGTAGCAATGCTGTCTGATGGGCAAAGGCATTTATGGTCAGCAGAAAGTCTGATGGATTGTTCGCAAATTATCCACATTGGCAGCTGGGATCTCCTTCCCCCCAAACTGCAGAGAACAGANCAAAGTCCGCAAACTACCGAAGACAAGTGAACTTGCTGTTGTGCACACCTGGAGTCCTGCGGATGAGCAGTGATGAGCTAACACCAGGAGCCCACTGAGCCCCCCAACTAGGAAGAGAAGCAAGACAATGGATGCTCAGCGCTACTGAAAATAACACTTTCCTATACAATAAATTGTTGCACTGTTGCTGAGAGCAGGGCTTTACGATTCAATTAGGCTCTTGTCTTCCCTAAGCGCTTCTGCTGCTCAATCCTCCCCACTCCAGAGCAGCACCTGATCCTCAGGGCCCAGCCCACAAACCCTCCGGCCTCCGGCATCGGAGGCAGGCATCTCATCCTTTGTTGGTGACACTGGGCAGGAGACAGCCGTTCCTGGGGGCCGAGCAGTATTGGCAGTCGGGATGGTAGGTGTTCAAGTGCTCTGTAGAGTGCTGAATGTTGAGAAGGAGGAAGGATGGGTGAGATGAATAAATGCAACTTAAATAGGACACTGACATTTTAAGTGTTTAAGGGGATAACACCAAGGCTTGTAAAAACTTTAAGTGGGATTGTTTCATTAGAAATAAGGAAGTGGGTTTTGCGAGAGCACACTGGTGGCAGTTGTTGAACAAAACAAAAGCACTTCAGGCTGATGCATTCCAACAACAGAAATCTTTAAACACGTTCCTCAAGCCACAGTTGGTGGAAAGGTGCTAGGACTATATCATCACACACAGAGCAGTCAGGTGTGCCCCTAGAGGGTCCCCTTATAGTCAGCCCAGGATGGCAGGCCTGTTTGCCCCCTCCCCCAGCTGCCTGGATTACAACAGGTAGCAATGCTGTCTGATGGGCAAAGGCATTTATGGTCAGCAGAAAGTCTGATGGATTGTTCGCAAATTATCCACATTAGCAGCTGGGATCTCCTTCCCCCCAAACTGCAGAGAACAGAAGACTGCAGTCTGCACTTTTCTCTTTGAACTTTCTTCTTGCTTCTCAACCTCGTGGTTGCCCATTAAAAGTGATCACCTTTGGAAGGGAGATCAGAAATCTTGCAGGAGGGGTCTGTTCTTCCAAATGAGACCGTAAAGATGGGGGTGTTTTTTCATAAAGGTGGTTTTCTTCTGATCTCTTCATTTTGCAGCTAAAATCTTTCAACCTCCTTGGGATGAAAGGAGGACTGCAGAATATTGATTTTTTTTCTTCCCCCTATAAATTCATGACAAATGGGGAACAAAAGCTTACCTGGAAGTGTGGATGTCTAATTAAAATTTTATTCTCAAGTGAAAACTTCTCTAGAAAAGGGGGGGAATGCTCCGCTTCCACAGTCCTCCTGCGTCTCCATCCTCCTGGAGACATGTCCCAGGGGGCTCAAGAAACGAATCATGAAAATAACTCAAGTGTGTGTGTACGTGCAGATGCATGAGTGCTGAAAGTGAGGCGCATCCCTCAACACACTCTGTTCCTATGGGTCAAACGGGAGATAACATGGCACCTGCTGGGAGGACGGTGGGGTTTTGCGGATTCGGCAGCGATGGGGGTCCAGCCCTGTGGAGGGCCAGCGGAGGCCTAGAAAGGGGTGAGCTCTGCCTGAATGAAAGAAGTCAGAAAACATCTGGAAAATGAATTGGAGCCACCCTCAAACAGGCCCATTTCATAAAGGTCTAGTGTTTTGTTTTTTTTTTTTTTGTTTAACGTGGACCATTTTTAAGGTTTTTATTGAATTTGTTACAATATTGTTTCTGTTTTTTGTTTCGGTTTTTTGGCTGCAAGGCATGTGGAATCTTAGCTCCCCAACCAGGGATCGAACCTGCAACCCCTGCACTGGAAGGCAGTCTTAACCACTAGACCTCCAGGGAAGTCCCAAGGCTTACTGTTTAAATTAGTTCTTTGCTCACTTTTTGGTCCTTGCCTCCGATTCTCTCTTCCCATCTCATAGCATCCCTGCCCACAACTGTGCTGGATGAGTTTTCTCCACTACTCTCTCTGCGCCCCTTCTCCAGTCACCACTTGAAACTATTGCTGGAAAGGGTTTTAAAAAATCAGTAATAAAAACACTGCTAATTACGGAAATTGGTGATGAAATATTGGCATGATGAGTGATGCCGCACCCCAAAACAGAAAGATAACCCCCTAGATACGCACAGATGTATAGACATTCACACTCGTGTACCTGTGTGTGCACAGCACCTACACATACACACACTCAAGGCTCTCACACACGCACATGTGTGGGCACACAGGTGCACACGCCTATGTGTGTACACATGCATACACATGGTTCTGCACCTCCTGCCATCCTGCACCTCCCAGGGCTCACTGTGTCACCCTAAACCCTACCACACTGTTCCACTGAACAACTGCAGCGGCACTCTAGTGATCGTCCAGTGTTAACCTGGTCACCCTTTCTTGGGAGAGCCAAAGAATGCCTTGGAGTGATGATTTGGAGGCAGAAACATAAAGCCAAATCCTAACTTCCTCAGCCAGGTTCAGCTCCGGGAGACCCACAGGCTTCTCAGGTTCCACGCTTCCTGTCTTCCCTGCATGCCATGCTAAACGAAAAGGAAGGCATCTAACATCCCACAAAATTACCTCTAAAGGGATCCTGGTATTTTGAGCCAAATATGTGATTCTCAAAACTCTGGCTTTACTCTGAATGTGTGCTAAGTTGCTTCAGTCATGTCCAGTTCTTTGCAACCCTGTGGACCAGAGCCTGCCAGACTCCTCTGTCCATGAGATTCTAGAGGCAAGAATGCTGGAGTGCATGGCCATGCCTCCTCCAGGGGATCTTCCTGACCCTGGGACTGAACCCTGTCTCTCATGTCTCCTGCATTGGCAGGTGGGTTCCTTACCACTAGCATCAGTTGGGAAGCCTCTTACCTTGGATAAAGACCTCTAATACAAGGATGTATGGCTCAGCTCCCCATGTCACAGACATGGTTTTATTAATTCCAGAATCAAAATGCCTGAGAAGGGAGTTTTAATAGACACATATTTTGAACTTATCTGACCAAGCAGATAGGTGGGTGGGGGTGCTGATTGGCTCCTCAGCACACATTTCAAAAATGGACTTTGAATATGTTCACTGACAGATAAATCAGTTTACAAGGCCTTAGAAAAATGCTACATGGGAGGTATTCTTTTTTCTGCTCTCCTAAGCTTTCCCAGCAACCCCCAGGCATTCGAAAACCTCATTCACTCATTCATCCATCCACTGATCCATCTAACAAATGTTTACCAAGTTACTATCCTGTGCCAGGCACTGCTGTGTATCAGGGACTCGGCATATACCAAAATAGATAGAGCCCCTTACTTCATGGACTTTACACACCAAGAGATGACAACATTCTGTAATGAAATTATCCTTCAATTAAAAAATAAATGTAAAGTAAAACAAAAAGAGAAGATAACAGTTATTCAAAAAGGAGAAACACAAAAGAATATCACAAAATATTCTGCTAAAGATATAAAGGGAAAAAAAAATCTCTGCAAGAGGATAAGCGAGAACACAACCCTTGTGCAGTTAGGCAGGGCTTCTCTGAAGAAGTGCTGATGTTGTTGAGAAGAAAAGAATGTACAGGTGCTAACTGGTGAAGATGAAAGAGGAAGGTTCCCAGGAGAGCGAGCAGAGACCGTGTGAACTGGAGGCAAGAGAGGGTAGGAAGTGTGGTCAGGTGCCAACGGAGGCAGGTGAGACGGCAGGATGGTGAGGGACGCGTGGATGGGGCTGGGACGGCCAGGCTCCCACATCCGGCGGCCTTTCGAGCCCGAACGTGCAGGGCCCCCAGTCCGGGGAGAACCTGGGGTACCAAGAGGGGAGTGACACCCTCTGACTCAGTTTATAAGAGACCACTCCAGCATCCTCCTGGATATGAACTTGGGTGCTGAGACAGAGGTAAAGAGACTGTTTAGGATGCAGGTTCCCAGCGTGAGGTCTGAGGACCAGTGTCACCAGCATCACCTGGGAACTTAGCACATTCAGGCTTACTAAACCAGGAACTCTGCCATGGGGCCCAGCAATCTGTGTTTTAACAAGTCCTCCATCAAAGCCTGAAACCACTAGTTTAGGAGGTTACCAGATAGTCCTGGCAAGAAACTGCAGTGACTTATAACAGGCTAGTGGTGGTAGAGATGAAGACTAGTTAGTATCCAGGAAAAATTCTTAGGTATTAAGAGTGTTCCTTACCAAATCTGCAGAGGTGAATCAACAGAACTCCTGTGCAGCTGAAATCAGCCAAG
This sequence comes from Oreotragus oreotragus, assembly GCA_006410675.1. Classification (NCBI taxonomy): domain Eukaryota; kingdom Metazoa; phylum Chordata; class Mammalia; order Artiodactyla; family Bovidae; genus Oreotragus; species Oreotragus oreotragus. The sequence continues at coordinate 45,564 of SJYX01024388.1, read as the reverse complement.
CACACCAACAGCCTGCATTCAAAAAGAAGCACCAATCCTATGCATGTGCTTTCTTCTTTAATGGTAAGTTTAGAAGGGAAACTGAATTGTTCAAGAGAGAGAATTTTGTGAAAGGAGGTCCCAGATGCCTGGATGCAGAATGTTACATTGTGGCGAGGACACCTGTGGCCGCCAACTGTAACCTTTGCCGAAGATGCCAGCTCGTCTGAGGTCCGAGGTCCAGCGACAGCACCCGACACTGGGGCCCGGCCACCTCTCCCAGGTCTCTTCTCCCGCAACACCCCTTCCAAAGACTCATCATGCTGGGTGCTGCTCATTTACACAAAAATGTAACATAAATTTCATTTAATAAATGTGAAATAGCACGTGGTAGAATCTCCCAGCTAAGAGTCAGTCTGTTCAAATAGCTCTCCCAACGTTCCAGCTAAGACTCTATTCCATGTCCTCAGCCAGAATCCTCCTATCAGTGCAGACGTGCTCACAGGCTGTGAACAAAATCATTAGAGGGATTAGAGACACTTCCAAGCGCAGGAGAGGGGCAGAGTGACCAGGAGAGGCCCCCTCCCTAGCAACATCAATGAGGCACGCCAAACTGCCCAGTACAGCAACGTCTCGCTCCAGATAGACTGGAGATGGAACAAACACACGGCAAACATCAGGAAAGAGGCAGTAGCTCCAGTAATATCTTCATCCAAAAACAAACCCCAAACCTTACCATCAGTCAGTGTTCTTTTATTATTTTCTCAAATAAAGCTGAGAGAGTGGGAGTTTTGCTGGGGACAAATGATTTCTTTGATTTTGTTCTTTAAAGTTTATTTGTTCTGGTCATTTTCTCTCATTTGTTCTTAACAGATCAATAGCTGCCTTCACTTCCTCCCCCACAGTTTAGCAATCTGGAAGGGAATGAGTTTCTGCAGAAAAACAGTGACTCAGTGAGGGGTTTGGATTGGGGCATCCACACAGATTTCAGTTTGGGGAAACCTTCCTATTCAGAATTGATGTCAGCACCTCAGCTGGGTTTAAGATCAAATATTTAGTTAGGGGAAAAATATAATTACTTTTTAATTAAGGAAGCTTAGACATGAATAAAATAACAATAAAAAAAATGATGCTTTCTATTCAGTCCCTAAAATAATCTATGATGGGAAACAACTTCCCATGAAGATGGGGAGCTCACAGCCGCTCACCTCTGTCACTCCAGGAGTCTCAGGTGACCCAGACGGGCTATGCTACGGCTCTGAGGGGGCTGAGGGAATGTGGCTTCGGGGAACCTCTTTAATACACAGGCTTTCGGTACCAGCTTTGCCCAGAGACACAAAGAGACACAGTGAGAGGCCATGTAAAGAAACGGACATACGGAGTTAGAACAGAGAGAGACGCGCAAAGACGCAGGGAACACACACCCGCTTCACCTCCGTGGTCTCCGCTCCCCAACCTTGGAATTCTCATAATCCACTTGTGTCCTTAAAGTCAGGCCTCCCACAACCAGGGCACACTGGAGGAGAACAACCCCTGGTTCCGATGACTTTGGAGGCAGGCACAGACTTCCTCTGTTAATCAGTCAACGACTACGCTAATCTACATGAAGCGTGCATACATGCTAAGTCACTTAAGTCATGTCCGACTCTTTATGACCCCATGGACTGTAACCGACCAGGATCCTCTGTCCGTGGGATTCTCCAGGCAAGAACACTGGAGCGGGTTGCCACTGCCTTCTCCAGGCATCTCCAAACCCTCTCCTCTCTGCGTGTCCCCACAGGACAGGGCAGCCACCCCACCCACAGTGTGTCTGGACTCCTCTGCCTTCAGCACCTGGTTCTATTTTGCATGCTCACTGCTATATCCCTACCTCCCAACACGGAGGACAGTGTTTAAAGACTGCCAATTTAGGGTCTCTGTGGGCCAAAACAGTCTTCATTTTCTTTGAGCATAACAAAAAGGAATTTTCACTAAGAGGTATAAGGACTCCTTATGCAGGTCCAGGCTAAGCAGCCCTGCAGTTGTGAGCACAGCCTCAACTTGCTGCCAGATGTGGGATTTTAAGACTCAGCACAGCCCTGGGCCAGTATGGCTTGTTGGTAATGCAGATGAGTGCTGACGCATTTTGCCTCAATTTTCAGCCAGCCCACTGCACAGATGAGCAGACTATTTGTCTGAGGTTGGGTTCCCTGGGAAATAGACTCTGAGATGTCTGTGCAGGCTTACCGGGGGTGCTCTCGGGATCCTGCCTGGAGGGCCGGGAAGGAACAAGATGAGACAGAGGGAGGGGCTGACCCCTGATGTACCTCTGATACCCAGAGGAGGTGGAGGCTTGAATGCCTCTTAGAGACTGTCCTGAATTGAGGCAAGGGGGCCAGGCACTTGGGCTCTAGAGGGTAAGTCACTGGATGCTGGGATGGATCACAACCCTGGGCAGCAAGCAGTTGGCATAGAGAATGAGATCTGGGAGCTCTCTACACTCGCTGCAGCTGGAGAACAGAGCCTGAGTTCAAGCCACACTAGATCTTAGAGGAGGGGGAAAGAGGTTCTGATGTTTCTTCACTTTTCATCGGTCAGAACCCATGGGCCCAGGACAGTTGAAACTACAACTTGACTTCAATCAATTGAAAATATGACAGGATGGATTTCTCCCTAACATTCTTACAAGAATATAGCTAAAGAACTAGAAAGTGCTTTTCATATGAAAACACAGCTCTCTCAAGAGGCTTGTGATAGTACAGGTGTGCAGCTTTGGGTGAGGAGGGGAAACAAGGAAATCTTGAGGGGGCCTCAAATGAGAATGAGAAGCAGCAGCTACACTTTTCCCACGAGGAGGGAACGGAATCAGCATCATCTAGATGGACCATGAAGGTCCAGACCCTCATTGGGGATGCTCCCGAGGGCCTACGAGACCATAGGTAGAAACTGGATGCCTATTTGTTTACCTGAATTGAAGGAAATCTTACACAAAATCGTAGCACTCAGACTTTTATTCTGAAACAGAGAAGGTTTTAGTTCTAAAATATGCTAAGTCAGTCTTTCAAAGGTAAATTAATAATGATGTCCCAGGGCTTGGGGATGATAATAGGAAGCTAAAGGAGTAACAAAAAGGGAAAGGGGTTCTTATAGGAAGAGAGGGGAAGTAAAATGGAACCTTCTACTGAATTCTGGCCATGTCTGAACAAAGGAAGAAATCAGAAAGGTGTCTAAGGGGGCTGACAGATGTGCGCCCCGGAAAGGCAGAAATCAATAATTCTGAGTCACAAACCAAAAAGGCACTGAACATTTAGATGGTGAAGCACATACAGGAAAAAACAAATCTTGGGTTATGAACGATATCTGCAAAAATAAACAAGCTACTTGTCACAACTATTGAGAACAGAGGCATGACCTGGCTACCCACTAAAAATACATAAACGCTCACTAATATTACCCAAGTGTATGGTGCTGTTTGATGGTATTTTACTGAACATAAAATTTTATAAGCTTTCATAGACTCATTTGGACTTTCTATTGCCTACCCTTATTTCAGGTATGATGTCCCGGGATGTGAATTTTAATGCCTAATCTCTGTGGTTAGGTAGAAGTTACTTTATCTACACACACTTTATTAATTGACACACATGTGTCTAGTTGCAGTTTACCAAATGTCCACAAACTCAAGGAACTTAACAAGGAGGATGTGGTCCCAGCTCTGGCATTTAGTAGCTTCAAGATCTTGGAAATCCTCTTAAGACATGGCTTTCTTGTCTCTTAAATAATGTAGGGATAAATATGAACCAGGCCCTAGGGATCTTGCAAGAATTTCTGATTCAAATGAGATTTTACATTAAAATAACTTGTAAACTTTAAGATGCAAAACAAACATAAGAAATCATAGGACATCTCAAGAGTATAGGAGTCTATTACAGAAACGGCACAGAAAATATCTATTAAGATTGGTAGAAAAAAATATTTTAGATATAAGTTCATTTATATTTAGCCACTTTTCACCTTAGTGATAAAACCTAC
>SJYX01024388.1:11924-28619 GCA_006410675.1 Oreotragus oreotragus | reverse complement strand
TGGAAAAGACTCTGACGCTGGGAGGGATTGGGGGCAGGAGGAGAAGGGGACGACCGAGGATGAGATGGCTGGATGGCATCACGGACTCGATGGACATGAGTCTGAGTGAACTCCGGGAGATGGTGATGGATAGGGAGGCCTGGTGTGCTGCGATTCATGGGGTCGCAAAGAGTCGGACACGACTGAGCAACTGAACTGAACTGAACTGATACTGAAAGATTATTTATAAAATCCATATCAGAGAAAAGGTCTTTTATTTAAAATATGTAACAAACTCTTAAATTTCAACAGTTAAAAATAAACAACCCACTTTAACAAGTGGGCAAAGGTTTAAACAGACACCTCACCTAAGAACACATACAGTTGGCAAATGTGTTGCTCCACATCATACATCATTAAGGAATCACAGGTTTAAAAAAACTGAGATACAATTGCGTATCTACTAGAATAACTAAAACCCATAAACCTGTTACTAGTAATAGTTTGTGAGGATACTGAGTAACAGGAACTCTTCCCATTGCTGATGGGGTGCAAAATGTTACAACCACTTTGGAAGACAGTTTGTCGGTATTTTTTTTTTTTCATATTCAGTGCTCCCATTTCATTTAGTTTATGTTTTCCAATTTCTCCATCTCTTTTTTAAAAATAACTTATTTTTCAATTGAAGGATAATTGCTTTACAGAATTTTGTTGTTTTCTGTCAAACCTTAGTTTGACAATTTGTCAGTTCTTTACAAATGTATTGCTGTTGATCAGTTGTTCAGTCACATCTGACTCTGCAGCCCCATGGACTGCAGCATGCCAGGTTTCCCTGTTGCTCACTCTCCCTGTTGGGGTTTGCCAAACGAAGTTCTTTTCCATTGAGTCAGTGATGCTATCCAACCATCTCACCCTCTGCTGCCTGCTTCTCCTTTTGCCTTCAATCTTTCTCAGCATCAGGGTCTTCACCAATGAGTCAGCTCTTCGAATCAGGTAGCCAAAGTACTGGAGCTTCAGCTTCAGCCTCAGTCCTTTCAGTGAGTATTCAGGGTTGATTTCCCTTACGGTTGACTGGCTTGATATCTTTGCTGTCCAAGGGACTCTCAAGAGTCTTCTCCAGCACCACAATTTGAAAGCATCAATTCATTTTTTTTTTTTCATATTCAGTGCTCCCATTTCATTTAGTTTATGTTTTCCAATTTCTCCATCTCTTTTTTAAAAATAACTTATTTTTCAATTGAAGGATAATTGCTTTACAGAATTTTGTTGTTTTCTGTCAAACCTTAGTTTGACAATTTGTCAGTTCTTTACAAATGTATTGCTGTTGATCAGTTGTTCAGTCACATCTGACTCTGCAGCCCCATGGACTGCAGCATGCCAGGTTTCCCTGTTGCTCACTCTCCCTGTTGGGGTTTGCCAAACGAAGTTCTTTTCCATTGAGTCAGTGATGCTATCCAACCATCTCACCCTCTGCTGCCTGCTTCTCCTTTTGCCTTCAATCTTTCTCAGCATCAGGGTCTTCACCAATGAGTCAGCTCTTCGAATCAGGTAGCCAAAGTACTGGAGCTTCAGCTTCAGCCTCAGTCCTTTCAGTGAGTATTCAGGGTTGATTTCCCTTACGGTTGACTGGCTTGATATCTTTGCTGTCCAAGGGACTCTCAAGAGTCTTCTCCAGCACCACAATTTGAAAGCATCAATTCTTTGACACTCAGCCTTTCCTTGGTACAACTCTCACATCCATACATGACTACCGGAAAAGCTACAGCTTTGACTACGTGGACCTTTGTTGGCAAAGTGATTTCTTTCCTTTTTAATACCCTGTCTTGGTTTGTCATAGCTTTCCTTCCAAGAAGCAAGCGTCTTCTAATTTCATGGCTGCAGTTACCATCCACAGTGATTCTAGAGCCAAAGATGAGAATATCTGCCACTGCTTCCATTTTTTCCCTTCTTTTTGCCAGGAACTAATGGAAATGGATGGCATGATCTTGGTTTTGGGGATGTTGAACTTTAAGTCAGCTTTTCCACTCTCCTCCTTTACCCTCATCAATAGGCTCTTTAGTTCCTCTTCATTTTCTGTCATTAGAGTGGTATCATCTGCCTATATGAGGTTGTTGATATTTTGCCCAGCAATCTTGACTGCACCTTGTAACTCATCCAAGCTAGCATTTCACATGATGTACTCTGCATTTAAGTTAAATAAGCAGGGTGACAATATATAGCCTTGTACTCTTTTTGCAGTTTTGAAACAGTCATTTGTTCCATGGAAGGTTCTAATTGTTGCTTCTTGACCTGCACACAGGTGTCTCAGAAGGCAGTTAAGGCGGCCTGGTACTCCCATCTCTTTAAAAATTTTCCACAGTTTGTTGTGATCCACACAGTCAAAGACTTTCACACAGTCAATGAAGCATTAGTAGATGTTTTACTGGAATTCACTTGCTTTCTCTATGATCCAACAAATGTCAAATGTTGGCAAATCGATCTCTGGTTCCTCTGCCTTTTCTAAACCCAAGTTATTTATCTGGAAATTCTCAATTCAAGTACTGCTGAAGCCTAGCTTGAAGGATTTTGAGCATAGCCTTACTAGCATGGGAAATCAGCACAATTGCCCAGTAGTCTGAACATTCTTTGGCATGGCCCTTCTTTGGGATTAGGATGAAAACGGACCTTTTCCAGTCTTGCGGCCACTGGTGGGTTTTCCAAATCTGCTGACATATTGAGTGCAGCACTTTAACAGCATTGTCTTTCAGGATCTGAAATAGCTCAGCTGGAATTCCATCACCTCCACCAGCTTTGTTGGTAATAATGGTTTCTAAAGCCCACTTGACTTCACACTCCAGGATGTCTGGCTGTAGGTGAGTGACCACATCATTGTGGTTACCCTGGTCATTAAGACCTTTTTTATTACAGTTCTTCTGTGAATTCTTGCCACCTCTTCTAAATCGCTTCTGCCTCTGTTAGGTCCATACCATTTCTGTCTTTTAGCATGCCTGTCCTTGCATGAGGTATTCCTTTGATAGCTCCAATTTTCTTGAGGAGATCTTTAGTCTTTCCCTAGACAATTCTATTGTTTTCCTCTACTTCTTTGCATGGTTCATTGAAGAAGGCCTTCTTATCTCTCCTTGCTATTCTCCAGAATTCTGCATTCAGTCAGGTATATGTATCACTTCCTTTCTCCTGTGCTTTCCACATCTCTTCTTCCCTCAGCTATTTGTACAGCCTCCTCAGACAACCACTTTGCCTTCCTGCATTTCTTTTCTTTGTGGTGGTTTTGGTCACTGCCTCTTGTACAGTGTCACAAACCTCTGTCCATAGTTCTTCAGACACTTTGTCTACCAGATCTAATCCCTTGAATCTATTCATCACTTCCACTGCATAATTATAAGGGATTTGATTTAGGTCATACAGATGGCCTAGTGGTTTTCCCCATGTTCTTTAGTTTAAGCCTAAATTTTGCAATAAGGAGCTGATGATTTGAGTCACAGTCAGCTTCAGGTCTTGTTTCTGTTAACTGTATAGAGCTTCTCCATCTTTGGCTGCATAGAATGTAATCAATCTGATTTCAGTATCAAACATTAGGTGATGTCCGTGTGTAGAATTGTCTCTTGTGTTGTTGGAAAAGGGTGTTTGCTATGATCAGTGCGTTCTCTTGGCAAAACTCTGCTAGCCTTTGCCCTGCTTCATTTCATTACAAAGTTAAACACAGCCTTATTATATGATTCACCAACTGTGCCCCTAGGTATTCACCTGATTTGAAAATTATATCCATAAGTGCAAACACCTGCACAAAAATGTTTGTAGCATCTTTATTCAGAATTGGAGAGAACTAGAAGCAATCAAGATGTCCTTTAATAGGTGAATGAATAAACTGTGGTGTATCCACACAGTGGCATATTATAAAACAATAAAAAAAAAAACTCTCAAGGCATAGATGGAAATATATATAGATCTATATGTGAATATATATAGATATAGAATGATATATATCAAGGCATAGATAAATGTGTATTATTAACGAAAAAACAAAAGCCAATCTGAGAAGGCTACATACTAAGACTCAAGTTATATGACATTCTTGAAAAATCAAAAGTATGGCAACAGTAAAAAGATATGTGGTTACCAGGGTGATGGAAAGGGCATATTGAGTAGAAAAAGCACAAAGGAATTTTTATCCTGGTAAATCTACTCTGTACAGGAATGTAGTAGTAGATACATGTCACTATGCCTTTGTCAAAACCCATACAACTCTACAGCACATAATGTTCCTTTAACGCATAGAAATTGTTAACAGACTATTTAGGGGGTTGGGAGATCCCAGGATGGCCTGCTAAAAGTGATAAAGCAATCCACCTGTATTACAAATGTTCAAAACAGTCTCACTGCAGGTGGGAAAAGGCAGGGCTGATCAAAGTCTCCTTGGAAAGAGCTAGAACTGTAAGACTAAAGACTCAACCGTACATACGCACTATACTCGAGTTGACAACGATTTTTCTCATAGGGTACAGATTAACAATTTTGATAGCACTATAAATGTTTGCTGATATTGAATAATTAAGAAAATGAATGGGAGAGGGTGGGACCAGGTTTCTAACTGTTGAAGTAGGAGGTTAGTTAGCAAGAGAAGCAAAAATGATCCATGTATGAAGGAATTACAGTTGGAGACATCAATGTGACCTTCTGTTTAATTTAGATACAAATAGTTACACACAGAAATTTTTAGGTATACTCAGGTTTGTATACAAACATACATCCCTGCTCTGTCAGCTGGGATATATGCATACGTACAGCTGATTGACTTCACTGTACAGCAGAAACTAAGACAATATTGTAAAGCAATTATACTCCAACAAAAAAAGAAAAGAAATGAGACCCCAGTAGCAAAGACCACATCCAGCCCCCCGACACGGGTTTCTAACAGCATCCTCCACTAAAAGGAACCAATGCTTCTTAGAGAAATGGCTGGTTTTAAGACTGTGGTTCAGTTCAGTTCAGTTCAGTCGCTCAGTCATGTCCAACTCTTTGCGACCCCATGAACCGCAGCACGCCAGGCCTCCCTGTCCATCACCAACTCCCGGAGTTCACTCAAACTCATGTCCATCAAGTCGGTGATGCCATCCAGCCATCTCATCCTCTGTCGTCCCCTTCTCCTCCTGCCCTCAATCTTTCCCAGCATCAGGGTCTTTTCAAATGAGTCAGCTCTTCGCATCAAGTGGCCAAATTACTGGAGTTTCAGCTTTAGCATCAGTCCTTCCAATGAACACCCAGTACTGATCTCCTTTAGGATGGACTGGTTGGATCTCCTTGCTGTCCAAGGGACTCTCAAGAGTCTTCTCCAACACCACAGTTCAAAAACATCAATTCTTTGGTGCTCAGCCTTCTTCACAGTCCAACTCTCACATCCACACATGACCACTGGAAAAACCAATATCTCTGCTTTTGAATATGCTATCTAGGTTGGTAGTAATTTTTCTTCCAAGGAGTAAGCATCTTTTAATTTCAAGTGATTTTGGAGGCTCCAAAAGATAAAGTCAGCCACTGTTTCCACTGTTTCCCCATTTATTTGCCATGAAAGACTTTCGTAGGAAACATATAAGATGAGCGTGGAGCATTTTGTACTAAATGAAACTAAGGAGGTGCTCCAAAAAGAGTTTTTAAAAACATACAGTCATGGGAGTGTCGAAGGGCAACAGGAGCCAATTGCAAGCTGGAACAATCTGAGCACAAAACAAAGTAGCACTGGATTATAACCAGGGGCTTCCCTGGTAGCTCAGACAGTAAAGTCTGGCTGCAATACAGGAGACCTGGATTCGATCCCTGGGTTGAGAAGATCCCCCTGGAGAAGAGAATGGCAACCCACTCCAGTATTCTTGCCTGGGGAATCCCATGGACAGAGTAGTCTGGTGGGCTACAGTCCATGGGGTTGCAAAGATAAAATAAGTAACCATGAGTCCATACTGATGTAACTAAATGGTTGGATAATAAATGGGAGAGAAAAGCTGTATCTCCTTTGTGAAAGATTGCCAATAACTATGTAGATACTCCACGCTCCAGAGGATGGAGCATAACACCCCACTCATGAAGACGTGACTTCCTTTCAAAGGGCACAGTATGGAAAGAGGAAAAGGGTGACTTTACAGTGGAAAATCCTGACAAACACCCCCTCAGCCAGTTGGCCAAAGTTAACATCAACAATATGTCATGCTAATAATACGCACCTTCGATATGAGGTGAGGAACAGGATTTGCTTCTGTGGTCTTCCTCTCCAAAACCCAAAATGAGGAAAATATCATACAAGCCCCACCTGAGGGCTCTCTACAGAATACCTGACCAGCATTCCTCAAGGGTGTCCAAACCAAGGAAGGGCTAAAAAACCGCCACAGCTCTGAGGAGCCTAAGGAGACATGACTAACAAATGTTATGTGGTATTCCGGGTGAAGTCTTGAAACAGGAAAAGGTAAAAACTAAGGAAATCAATCTTTCAAAAAATGATATCCTGCTTTTACAGCTCTCAGCACAGAACCTGGTTTGTAACAAGTGACGTGAAAGCGTTAGTCGCTCAGTCGTGTTCGACTCTTTGCAACCCCATAGACTGTACCTCGTCAGGCTCCTCCGTCCATGGGATTCTCCAGCCAAGAAGACTGGAGAGTGGGTTGCCATTCTCTTCTCCAGATCTTCCTGACTCAGGGATCGAACCCAGGCCTCCTGCATTGTAGGCAGGCTCTTTACCGTCCGAGCCACCAGGGAGGATACCCTTGTAACAAGTATCCTCTGCGTAGGTATTAGAACATCACACGCATGAAGAAGAGGAGGAAGAATTGAGTAGAAGAGCAGTTGGGGGAGAGGGCTGGGGTTGTAAATTCTGCTTCACTCAGAGAGTTATGAGGCCAACAGACAGTTATTGAAGTCACAGTGCGGCATACAATTACTAAAGACAGCTCCCAAGTACAGAACCTGGGAAACAAAGAAGGCAGACACAAGGCAGACAGGGAAGGAATAATTTGGAAAAGAGACTTATGGGGAGAGGGGATGAGAAGCAAAACTAGGACCATGGTTCAAAAGTGAAGGAAATAGAGTCTCCTGGGAAGGATAATGTCAAGAGTTTTAAGGCTACATAAGACTGGACAGATTAAAAATAAACAGATTTGTCTGTGACCCCAGCTAGGACAGTTTTGGAAGAGTTGAACTGAGAACAGAGCTTGAAGGTGTAAAGACAGTGAAACAAGAACCCGTGGGACACTGAAGGTACAGAAAGAAATGTGACACTGTGTCAAGATGCAGTAGGTAATGGCAGGGTCTTTAGTACAGTATTTAAGACGAATACTTTGGAAAGAAAACAATAGAAAATACAGGAAAGATGGGGTAATTGGCAGAGCAAAGTCTGTGAGGGGGCATGAGAGGAAATGATCCAGTTCCCAACTGAGGCAGTGAGCCTTAGAGAAAAGAGTGACTATCTTCCTCTAAGAACGAAACAAGGACGAGTACGAATGTAGCCTGCTGATGATTACTGTGATGATGGCAACGCCAATGGCGATGGTGGTAGTGATGACGATGGCAGGGGTGATAATGGCAATGATGGTTTTGATAACAGTAATAATGGTTATGTAATGATGATGGTGGTGGTGACGACGATGCCAGCGGTGACGGTAACTGTGGCTCCATTTATTGAGCTATTCTTGTGTGCTTTGCATTGGATGTCTCACTCATAACATCACCCCAGGAGGCATGTACTATTGTTACTTTCACTGGATTTCAGTTCAGTTCAGTTCAGTCGCTCAGTCGTGTCCGACTCTTTGCGACCCCATGAATCGCAGCACGCCAGGCCTCCCTGTCCATCACCATCTCCTGGAGTTCACTCAGACTCACGTCCATCGAGTCCGTGATGCCATCCAGCCATCTCATCCGCGCTCATCCCCTTCTCCTCCTGCCCCCAATCCCTCTCAGCATCAGAGTCTTTTCCAATGAGTCAACTCTTCGCATGAGGTGGCCAAAGTACTGGAGTTTCAGCTTTAGCATCAGTCCTTCCAAAGAAATCCCAGGGCTGATCTCCTTCAGAATGGACTGGTTGAATCTCCTTGCAGTCCAAGGGACTCTCAAGAGTCTTCTCCAACACCACAGTTCAAAAGCATCAATTCTTCGGCGCTCAGCTTTCTTCACAGTCCAACTTTCACATCCATACATGACCACAGGAAAAACCATAGCCTTGACTAGGCGGACCTTAGTCGGCAAAGTAATGTCTCTGCTTTTGAATATACTATCCAGGTTGGTCATAACTTTTCTTCCAAGGAGTAAGCGTCTTTTAATTTCATGGCTGCAGTCACCATCTGCAGTGATTTTGGAGCCCAAAAAAATAAAGTCTGACACTGTTTCCACTGTTTCCCCATCTATTTCCCATGAAGTGATGGGACCGGATGCCATGATCTTCGTTTTCTGAATGTTGAGCTTTAAGCCAACTTTTTCGCTCTCCTCCTTCACTTTCATCAAGAGGCTTTTTAGCTCCTCCTCACTTTCTGCCATAAGGGTGGTGTCATCAGCATATCTGAGGTTATTGATATTTCTCCCGGCAATCTTGATTCCAGCTTGTGTTTCTTCCAGTCCAGCGTTTCTCATGATGTACTCTGCATATAAGTTAAATAAGCAGGGAGACAATATACAGCCTTGACGTACTCCTTTTCCTATTTGGAACCAGTCTGTTGTTCCATGTCCAGTTCTAACTGTTGCTTCCTGACCTGCATACAGATTTCTCAAGAGGCAGGTTAGGTGGTCTGGTATTCCCATCTCTTTCAGAATTTTCCACAGTTTATTGTGATCCACACAGTCAAAGGCTTTGGCATAGTCAATAAAGCAGAAATAGATGTTTTTCTGGAACTCTCTTGCTTTTTCCATGATCCAGCGGATGTTGGCAATTTGATCTCTGGTTCCTCTGCCTGTTCTAAAACCAGCTTGAACATCAGGGAGTTCACGGTTCACATATTGCTGAAGCCTGGCTTGGAGAATTTTGAGCATTACTTTACTAGCGTGTGAGATGAGTGCAATTGTGCGGTAGTTTGAGCATTCTTTGGCATTGCCTTTCTTTGGAATTGGAATGAAAACTGACCTTTTCCAGTCCTGTGGCCACTGCTGAGTTTTCCAAATTTGCTGGCATATTGAGTGCAGCACTTTCACAGCATCATCTTCCAGGATTTGAAACAGCTCAACGGGAATTCCATCACCTCCACTAGCTTTGTTCTTAGTGATGCTTTCTAAGGCCCACTTGACTTCACATTCCAAGATGTCTGGCTCTAGATTAGTGATCACATCCTCATGATTATCTGGGTCGTGAAGATCTTTTCTGTACAGTTCTTCTGTGTATTCTTGCCACCTCTTCTTAATATCTTCTGCTTCTGTTAGGTCCATACCATTTCTATCCTTTATCGAGCCCATCTTTGCATGAAATGTTCCCTTGGTATCTCCAATTCTCTTGAAGAGATCTCTAGTCTTTCCCATTCTGTTGTTTTCCTCTATCTCTTTGCATTGATTGCTGAAGAAGGCTTTCTTATCTCTTCTTGCTATTCTTTGGAACTCTGCATTCAGATGCTTATATCTTTTCTTTTCTCCTTTGCTTTTCGCCTCTCTTCTTTTCAGTGCTATTTGTAAGGCTTCTCCAGACAGCCATTTTGCTTTTTTGCATTTCTTTTCCATGGGGATGGTCTTGATCCCTGTCTCCTGTACAATGTCACGAACCTCATTCCATAGTTCATCAGGAACTCTGTCTATCAGATCTAGGCCCTTAAATCTATTTCTCACTTCCACTGTATAATCATAAGGGATTTGATTTAGGTCATACCTGAATGGTCTAGCGGTTTTCCCTACTTTCTTCAATTTAAGTCTGAATTTGGAAATAAGGAGTTCATGATCTGAGCCACAGTCAGCTCCTGGTCTTGTTTTTGTTGACTGTATAGAGCTTCTCCATCTTTGGCTGCAAAGAATATAATCAATCTGATTTCGGTGTTGACCATCTGGTGATGTCCATGTGTAGAGTCTTCTCTTGTGTTGCTGGAAGAGGGTGTTTGCTATGACCAGTGCATTTTCTTGGCAAAACTCTATTAGTCTTTGCCCTGCTTCATTCCGCATTCCAAGGCCAAATTTGCCTGTTACTCCAGGTGTTTCTTGACTTCCTACTTTAGCATTCCAGTCCCCTATAATGAAAAGGACATCTTTTTTGGGTGTTAGTTCTACAAGGTCTTGTAGGTCTTCATAAAACCGTTCAACTTCAGCTTCTTCAGCATTACTGGTTGGGGCATAGACTTGGATAACTGTGATATTGAATGGTTTGCCTTGGAAACGAACAGAGATCATTCTGTCGTTTTTGAGATTGCATCCAAGTACTGCATTTCGGACTCTTTTGTTGACCATGATGGCTACTCCATTTCTTCTGAGGGATTCCTGCCCGCAGTAGTAGATATAATGGTCATCTGAGTTAAATTCACCCATTCCAGTCCATTTTAGTTCGCTGATTCCTAGAATGTCGACGTTCACCCTTGCCATCTCTTGTTTGACCACTTCCAATTTGCCTTGATTCATGGACCTGACATTCCAGGTTCCTATGCAATATTGTTCTTTACAGCATCGGATCTTGCTTCTATCACCAGTCACATGCACAACTGGGTATTGTTTTTGCTTTGGCTCCATCCCTTCATTTTTTCTGGAGTTATTTCTCCACTGATCTCCAGTAGCATATTGGGCACCTAACGACCTGGGGAGATTCTCTTTTGATATCCTATCATTTTGCCTTTTCATACTGTTCATGGGGTTCTCGAGGCAAGAATACTGAAGTGGCTTGCCATTCCCTTCTCCAGTGGACCACGTTCTGTCAGACCTCTCCACCATGACCCGCCCGCCTTGGGTTGCCCTGCAGGCATGGCTTGGTTTCATTGAGTTAGACAAGGCCCTGGTCCTAGTGTGATTAGATTGACTAGTCACTGGATTTAGCTAAACTAAATAACTTGCCCAAACTGGTAAGTGGCAGAACTTCGTGACTCCTCCCAACAACTCTCCTCAAAATATTTCAGCTCTTGTCCCCCTCGTGATGGCAAGCAATGGTTTACATTCTCTCCCAGCACGCAAACTTGGGTGTGGGAAGTAAAGGGCACTCTGGTCCACCTTTGTAGAGCTGTGGAGTCTGCTTTAGTCACATGTTATGTCTAAGACTCGGTCTCTCATCTGTAGAATGAATGACTGGAACGAGATGCATTGGTTCCGATCGTTTCTACCTCCAACATTCTTTGATTCCTTTTAAAGACCTCAAAAGACTGAAAGAGAGAACGTATCACCTAGATAGAAAATTGTTCATAGTTTTTAAAGTGAAGAATGTGGCTCATTCAACCCAGGGGTCAGTAAGCTTTTTATTTGAAGATCCAGAGAGTGAATATTTTAGCTCTTTCTGGCCAAGTAGTATCTGCCATCACAACTCAGTCCTGCAATCAGGGGAGTGAACGAAGTCACAGACGATACACAAATAAATGAATGTGGCTGTGTTCCAATAAAGTTTTATTTACAAAAACAGGCTGTGAGCTGGATTTGGCCCGTGAGCTGCACTTTGCCAATTTCTACAATTTGGGGGCCACCTTAATACCATGAATACCCCCTCTCTCCTGTTACTCAGAGTGTAACTTCAGATAAGTCAGTCAAACTTGCCTCAAATGTGTAAGCTAAAGACCACAGACAGAAGAACAAAACAAGGGCATTTACCTCTCGGCGACATCAGACAGCAAAGCTGCTAAAAGTGTCAGTAAAACGACGGGAAAGACTTAGGGATATCACACAGGATGGCGAGGCCAACCATTCTTCCCTCCAGTGACTATCAAATAAGTGGAATGAAGCTGCAACAAGAGTTATTGAAGAAAGAATGAAAACAATGAACAACTTTGCCTGTCCTCTGAAGTGGAAGATTTTACTTCCCTGTGTATCTTCAAGAATTAAATAGATAGTGATGTGTTGACAATCAGTAGAAGTCAGTCCAAACAGGAACCGATGGAAGGAAGCAAACGTGGAGCCCTCTTTCCTCAGCCTGTGAAGCTGATGTGGCCCTTCATTGCGGCGCATCTGCAGCACAGCCAGAGTATCCATTCAGCCCCTCTGACGCCCCTGCTTACATAGGGAGACGTTGATTTGGGGTTTCCTAGGTGGTTCAGTGGGTAAAGAATCCACCTGCAGTGCAGGAGATGCAGGGGATGTGAGTTTGACCCCTGGGTCAAGAAGATCTCCTGAAGGAAGAAATGGCAAGCCACTCCAGTTTTCTTGCCTGGAGAATTCCATGGACAGAGGAAACTGGCGGGTATAGTCCATAGGGTCGCAGACTCGGACATGGCTGAAGGGACTGCGCAAAACCAAGCAAAGCTGATTTTATTCTTGCCACTGGGGAAACTGTGATCTGGTCTAAGGTAGTCAAACAAGATGATCAGAATGAATCTTGGGCTGATCTGGGAATGAAGCTGATCCAGGAATGAAGAAACAAGGGCACAGGTGCCCTCTCTGGACAGGGTGCCTGGAGCCACTGCAACCATTTGAGAGAGGCCAGGCCAAAGGGTATGGAAGCACCGGGGTGGGTGTGCGGCCCAGGATAGTCATATGCAGCAAAGTCAAGGTCCCCGTGACACCACGGCTTCCAGACCAAGTGTCACCTGAAGCCCGCTCTACCTTTGGCCTTGGAGAGTTACATGACTGGTATCCCCTCTGTTGTCTGAGCCAGTCCAAGCTGATTTCACTGTTATTTTCCAAGATTCCATTCTGTTACATATTCTCTCCCTGATTTGTATTTACAATATGCCTAAGGCAAGGAGATGAAATGAATGTTTAAAATGGTCCTAACACTTTTATCTGCTTCTAAGGTACTTTCCCAAACTTTAAATTGTTTTTTAAGCACAATAGCCAAATGATCACCTTCTTGTTACTGTGGTTCCAACTTGTCAGCAACTCATTTCTTCCAGTTTCCAAAAGCAAAACACAGAATAGCTTGAAGTCCCCTACCCTTTCATCTGATCAGAAAAGAATGATCATAATTCAGAGTCCTGTCCTCATGAGAGAATTGCCTCTTGCAAATCAGTCCCATCTTCCAGTCTCTAAGCTCCAGCTTCAGAGAGCCTCTGAGCGCAAGAATTGTGTCTAGTCCCCAGAGAACACCATCCACCAGCAAGAAACAGGACACTAGGAATCCTTATGTCTTAGGGTATCAGAAGAAAGATCTCTGATGTAGAATGAGGGGGAAAGGCTAGAAAATGCTGAGTTGTGCTATGTTTTGTTCATTCTCTGCCTTCTATTTTTAGTTTGCCCCAGGAACTGAAAGACCACAGGCTTTCTGCATATTGGCATATTGGCTACTTTACATGAACACAAAAACAAGCACAGGAGAGCCTACTGGCTATCGGAACATTTCTCCCTTGCTGGCCAGAGGCAAAACACAGATAATGTATGAACTAGCCTCTTCGATCCATTCATCTTCTTGAGATACGCCAGATTCTCAACCTGGAAAGATGCACGATGGTGAACATCCGTCTTTTAAATGTCACTGAAACAAGTCTCCTACTTGAAACACAAAGTCATTTTTCCCTTTGCTATTACTAAGGAAAACTTTTTCCAAATGGCATGTCCTCCTGAAAACTCAAATATAGATAGAACAGGCCCACCACAAAAACACACCTGTCTGTACCTGCCCAGAATATAAAGGGAATCAAGTGGGCCAAGTGGAAAATAGACAGGAAGCCAATGGAAAGCAGACATAGGGACCTCAGAGATGAGCCTGGCTTCTTAAGCTCTGTTTTACATGAGCTTCCTCGAGATTCTGTGCTTGTGAGAGAATGTAAGACACTGGAAAAGGGGGTCAAATAGTCTCGAAGCATCAAATGGTCCCCAGTAGGTCTCTCAGACTGACTGTAGCTTCTGCTTCTATCTGTTCTGATCGATCCACCTTCCCCCCACCACACTACCTTTCCTTCACCTTCTCCAGGCTCATCTGCAAAAGGCCCTGTCCTCTGGTGCCCGTGGGGCCTGAAACTTCATTAGCACTATGTTTTTAGGAAATTTTTATTGGAGTATAGTTATTTTATAATGTCACTTTCTGTTCTACAGTAAAGCGAATACGTATATACATAGCCACTTGTTTTTAGATTTACTTCCCACAAATTATTGAGTAGAGTTCCCTGTGCTAAACAGGAGGTTCTCATTAGTTATCTGTTTTATACATGGTGATGTATATATGTCAACCCCAATCTCCCAGTTTGTCCCATCACCACCCTTTCCTTATCAGTAACCACATATAAATTTGTTCCCTATGTCCGTGACTTTATTTCTTATGTGCCAATAAGTTCATCTGTGTCATTTTTCTAGATTCCACATATAAGTGATATTATACTGGGTGCTAGGAAAATTGGACAGCCACAAGTAAAAGAATGAAATTAGAATACTCTCTAATACCACAGACAAAGATAAATGGAAAATGGATTAAAGACTGAAATGTAAGGCTAAGTAAGTAATTAAGTAAGTAAAGTCACTCAGTCGTGTCCGACTCTTTGTGACCCCGTGGACTGCAGCCCACCAAGCTCCTCAGTCCATGGGATTCTCCAAGCAAGAATACTGGAGTGGGTTGCCATTTCCTTCTCCAGGGGATCTTCCCGATCCTGGGATCGAACCCAGGTCTCCCGCATTGGAGGCAGACGCTTTAACCTCTGAGCCACCAGGCTAGACACTATAAAACTCTTAGAAGAAAACAGAGGCAAAATTCTCCTTGATATAAATCATAGCAAGATCTTTTCTGATCTACCTACTAGAATAATAAAAATTAAAAAAAAAAATATGATCTAATTAAACTTAAAAGATTTTGTAAAGCAAAGCAAACAATAAACAAAACAAAAAGACAACCTTCAGTATGGAAGAAAATATTTGGTAATGAAGCAACCAACAAGGAATTAATCTCCAACAAGGGATTAATCTTTGTGCATACAAACAGCTCATGTAGCTCAATATAAAAAAAATATAAATAAGCCAACCAAAAAACGGGTAGAAGACCTAACTGGACATTTCTCCAAAGAAGTCATACAGATGACCAACAAACACATGAAAAGATGCCCAACATCACTAATTTTCAAGAGATGCGAATCAAAACTACAATAAGGTATTACATGGTCAGAATGGCCATCATCCCAAAGTCTACAAACAATAAATGCTAGAGAGGCTAGGGAGAAAAGGGAACCCTCCTACACTGTTGGTGAGAATGTGAATTGATACAGCCACTAGCAGAACAACACAGAGGTTCTTTAAAAAAAACAAATATAAAGAACTACCATATGACCCAGCAATCCCACCACTGGGCATGGATCTGGAAAAAATCATAACTGCAAAGGATATATGCAACCCAGTGTTCACTGCAGCACTGCTTATGATAGCCAAGACGTGGAACTACCATTAGCATTATTCTTCTATTGCTTTCTCTTTCCTATGGGACCACAGGGAAGTAATGTTATAGTAAATATTCTAAGCAGGGAAGGCCAAAGGTCACGGTGCCTTTTGTTCAATATATCAGCATGCTTGCTTTAAGAAAGAAGAAATAATACTTGCAAATATCCTGCTGGAAACTCTTTGTATAGGAATCCTTCATGCTTTATCTTTATTTCTTCCTAAATAGTTTAGAGAAGAAATATCCCTGCCAGAAAAAAAAAACAAACAAACATTCGAGGACATCATAGGTCAAACTCACCATTGGATTATGGTTAAAATTATTTCCAAGAGCCCATAATGCTGACACCAAAAATAAAATTATAAAAGGTCCCCTGAAATTATTGGAAAGACCCACCTACAGAAGAAAGCTAAAAGAATTTGGAGGATTACACAAATACTTTGTATTATCCTGAGTTGTGAATAAAGGACCATGTGAAATTGTTCATTGCCCTGAAGTTTCCATTCACCCTGAAATTAAAAGAATCAAAGAATGTTCTAGTTCAGCAAGAGATCCCAACTCTGGACTGNCACCTACAGAAGAAAGCTAAAAGAATTTGGAGGATTACACAAATACTTTGTATTATCCTGAGCTGTGAATAAAGGATCATGTGAAATTGTTCATTGCCCTGAAGTTTCCATTCACCCTGAAATTAAAAGAATCAAAGAATGTTCTAGTTCAGCAAGAGATCCCAACTCTGGACTGGCTTGTAGCTCATCAGGATAATGCCTCTCTGACTACCAGGTCTCCAGCTCCAACTCTGCTAATGATCACACATTTACACTTCTGCAGAGTCTACAGTGGTCTGGGACAGAGAGCAAATCCCGTTCATCCACTCAAATCTGTGTCTGTGCCTAGTTTTAGAAACTCTTTGTAAGATCAAATTAACTATTACACTAATCCTTTCTCAATGGAGAAAAAATAATAGGCAATGAAACAACTACACATTTTAGGATCTTTTTACAAACAACAGTTAATGAAAATGATAAAAACAGAGATCATGTTAAATTCTGTTAGCCTTACCTCGAAACTTGAAGGACCAGCCTACATTAAACTCTAAACAGATTAAGATTATAATACAGTTATGCATCTGGTCCCATCACTTCATGGGAAATAGATGGAGAAAGAGTGGAAACAGTGTCAGACTTTATTTTGGGGGGCTCCAAAATCACTGCAGATGGTGACTGCAGCCATGAAATTAAAAGATGCTTACTCCTTGGAAGGAAAGTTACTACCAACCTAGATAGCATATT
>SJYX01024388.1:0-11292 GCA_006410675.1 Oreotragus oreotragus | reverse complement strand
CGTCTAGTCAAGGCTATGGTTTTTCCAGTGGTCATGTATACATGTGAGAGTTGGACTGTGAAGAAGGCTGAGCGCCGAAGAACTGATGCGTTTGAACTGTGGTGTTGGAGAAGACTCTTGAGAGTCCCTTGGACTGCAAGGAGATCCAACCAGTCTGTTCTAAAGGAGATCAGCCCTGAGTGTTCTTTAGAAGGAGTGATGCTAAAGCTGAAACTCCAGTACTTTGGCCACCTCATGCGAATAGTTGACTCATTGGAAAAGACTCTGATGGTGGGAAGGATTGGGGGCAGAAGGAAAAGGGGACAACAGAGGATGAGATGGCTGGATGGCATCACCAACTCGATGGACATGAGTTTGAGTGAGCTCCAGAAGTTGGTGATGGACAGGGAGGCCTGGTGTGCTGCAATGCATGGGGTCGCAAAGAGTCGGACACGACTGAGCGACTGAACTGAACTGAACTGATGCACCACTAAGCAAACTGTGATCCTCACAGGCAAGGGCTTTGGCATAGTCAATAAAGCATAGATAGATGTTTTTCTGGAACTCTCTTGATTTTTTGATGATCCAGTGGATGTTCGCAATTTGATCTCTGGTTCCTCTGCCTTTTCTAAAACCAGCTTGTATATCTAGAAATTCATGGTTCACACATTGTTGACGTCTGGCTTGGAGAATTTTGAGCATCACTTTACTAGCGTGTGAGATGAGTGCAACTGTGCAGTAGTTTGAGCATTCTTTGGCATTGCCTTTCTTTGGGATTGGAATGAAAACTGACCTTTTCCAGTCCTGTGGCCACTGCTGAGTTTTCCAAATTTGCTGGCATATCGAGTGCAGCACCTTCACAGCATCATCTTTCAGGATTTGAAACAGCTCAACTGGAATTCCATCATCTCCACTAACTTCGTTCATAGTGATGCTTCCTAAGGCCCACTTGACTTCACATTCCAGGATGTCTGGCTCTAGGTGAGTGATCACATCATCATGATTATTTGCGTCATGAAGATCTTTTTTGTATAATTCTATGTATGCTTGCCACCTCTTCTTAATATCTTCTACTTCTGTTAGGTCCATATCATTTCTATCCTTTATTGTGCCCATCTTTGTATGAAATGTTCCTTTGGTATCTCTAATTTTCTTGAAGAGATCTCTAGTCTTTCCCATTCTATTGTTTTCCTCTATTTCTTTGCACTGATCACTGAGGAAGGCCTTCCTATCTCTCCTTGCTATTCTTTGGAACTCTGCATTCAAATGGGTATATCTTTCCTTTTCTCCTTTGCTTTTTGCTTTTCTTCTCTTCACAGCTATTTGGAAGGCCTCCTCAGATAGCCATTTTGCTTTTTTGCATTTCTTTTTCTTGGGGATGGTCTTGTTCCCTGTCTCCTGTATAATGTCATGAACCTCCGTCCATAGTTCATCAGGCACTCTATCAGATCTAATCCCTTAAATCTATTTCTCACTTCCACTGTATAATCATAAGGGATTTCATTTAGGTCATACCTGAATGGTCTAGCGGTTTTCCCTATGTTCTTCAATTTAAGTCTGAATTTGGCAATAAGGAGTTCATGATCTGAGCCACAGTCAGTTCCTGGTCTTGTTTTTGCTGACTGTATAGAGCATCTCCATCTTTGGCTACAAAGAATATAATCAATCTGGTTTTGGTGTTACCATCTGGTGATGTCCATGTGTAAAGTCTTCTCTTGTGTTGTTGGAAGAGGGTGTTTGCTATGACCAGTGCATTCTCTTGGCAAAACTCTATTAGCCTTTGCCCTGCTTCATTCTGTACTCCAAGGTCAAATTTGCCTGTTATTACAGGTGTTTCCTGACTTCCTACTTTTGCATTCCAGTCTCCTGTAATGAAAAGGACGTCTCTTTTGGGTCTTAGTTCTAGTAGGTCTTGAAAGTCTTCACAGAACTGTTCAACTTCAGCTTCTTCAGCATCACCAATCATGGCACAGACTTGGAATACTGTGATATTGAATGATTTGCCTTAGAAATGAACAGAGATCATTCTGTTGTTTTTGAGATTGCATCCGAGTACTGCATTTCAGACTCTTTTGTTAACTATTATGGCTACTCCATTTCTTCTAAGGGATTCTTGCCCACATTAGTAGATATAATGGTCATCAGAGTTAAATTCACCCATTCCAGTCCATTTTAGTTCGCTGATTCCTAAAATGTCAATGTTTACTCTTTGACTGTGTGGATCACAATAAACTGTGGAAAATGCTGAAAGAGATGGGAATATCAGACCACCTGACCTGCCTCTTGAGAAATCTGTATGAAGGTCAGGAAGCAACAGTTAGAACTGGACATGGAACAACAGACTGGTTCCAAACAGGAAAAGGAGTCCATCAAGGCTATATATTGTCACCCTGCTTATTTAACTTATATGCAGAGTACATCATGAGAAATGCTGGGCTGGATGAAGCACAAGTTGGAATCAAGAGAAATATCAGTCACCTCAGATATGCAGATGACACCATCCTTATGGCAGAAAGTGAAGAGGAACTAAAAAGCCTCTTGATGAAAGTGAAAGAGGAGAGTGAAAAGTTGGCTGAAAGTTCAACATTGAGAAAATGAAGATCATGGCATCTGGTCTGATCACTTCACGGCAAATAGATGGGGAACAGTGGAAACAGTGTCAGACTTTATTTGGGGGGGCCTCCAAAATCACTGCAGATGGTGATTGCAGCCATGAAATTAAAAGATACTTACTCCTTGGAAGAAAAGTTATGACCAACCTAGATAGCATAATAAAAAGCAGAGACATTACTTTGCCAAAAAAGGTCCATCTACTCAAGATTATGGTTTTTCCAGTAGTCATGTATGGATGTGAGAGTTGGACTATAAAGAAAGCTGAGCACTGAAGAATTGATGCTTTTGAACTGTGGTGTTGGAGAAGACTCTTGAGAGTCCCTTGGACTGCAAGGAGATCCAACCAGTCCATCCTAAAGGAAATCAGTTCTGAATATTCATTGGAAGGACTGACTTTGAAGCTGAAACTCCAGTACTTTGGCCACCTGATGCCAAGAACTGACTCATCTGAAAAGACCCTGATGCTGAGAAAGATTGAAAGCAGAGGAAAAGGGGATGACAAAGGACGAGCAGATTAGATGGCATCACCAACTCAATGGACATGAGTTTGAATAAACTCTGGGAGTTGGTGATGGACAGGGAGGCCTGTCTTGCTGCAGTCCATGGGGTTCGCCAAGAGTCAGACACAACTGAGCGACTGAACTGAACTGAAGCAAACTGTGCTAGTGGCATGACTGACTGTATAGACTTGGAAGGTTCCTCTTGCAGTTGCACGGCTAATTTCCCAAAGATTTGCAAAGAACCATCAAAACCATAAGTTGAGGAAGGGATCTGTAGACAGGCTCTGAAATGGAGCCACACTGAATATGAAGCAAGGATACGAGCAACATTATTTGGAGCGGAAAATGGGAAAGGACTTTTCATCACTATGAAAACCACATGGATCAGAGAGAAGAGACACATTCCAGATGGGGAATCAGCTTGATCAATGATCTTGGACGCAGTTGAGAGCGGCCAGTTTCTTAGACAATAAGATTTGATCTGAACTTCAAATAGCGAGATGGAAGATGAGAAAAGAACTCCTTCTTAGTCTCTACCATTTACCCGTTTCCCTCCAAAACAGCCTTTACCATCTCTGCTCAGACAGCTAGAAATTAATCATTTAACTGTCAAGTGCAATGACTTTTATTTTTTTGTAGTTCTTTCATAGTTTATTTCAATTTATCTATGGTTTTATATTTCAAACACATCTCAAAGATTAAACATAGCTTTATCCTTCTTCTTGTCTCCCTAGCCTGATAATCTTATCTTTTATTTAGAGGGCATATTTAATGTAATTATGGAGATTACATTTTTCCACCATATTGCTCAAGTTGAAAATACCCCTTCTATTCCTAATTAACAGTAGGGCTTTGTTTTGTTTTTTCATATCATGAATACCTTTTGAACTTTGTCAAATGCGTTTTCTGCCCCTATTGATGTAATCATGTGTTTTTTGCTCTTTATTCTATTGATATAATGTATCACATTAATTGGCTTTCACATATTTAACCAGTCTTGCACCACTGGGGGTGCTTCCCTGATAGCTCAGCTGGTAAAGAATCCTCCTGCAATGCAGGAGACCCCGGTTCAATTCCTAGGTCAGGAAGATCCCCTGGAGAAGGGATAGGCTACCCACTCCAGTATTCTTGGGCTTCCCTTGTGGCTCAGCTGGTAAAGAATCTGCCTGCAATGAGGGAGACCTGGGTTTGATCCCTGGGTTGGGAAGATCCCCTGGAGAGGGGATGCTACTTCCCTTCTGCACTGGGATGCTACTTAGGTACAGTGTTAGATTGTTTGTTTTTTTGTACATTGCTAGATTCAACTTGCTAGTATTTTTCTTGAAGATTTTTACATTTCTATTCACAAAAGCTATTGGCCTATGAGGTATTTTTTTCTTGTGATATCTTCATCTAGTTTAAAAAAATTAATTTATTGTTCTATTGAAGAATAATTGCTTTACAGAATTGTGTTGTTTTCTGTAAAACCTCACCATGAATCAGCCATAGGTATACATATAATCCCTCCCTTTTGAACTACTCTTATTTTTTTAAGTCTTTAAAATAACAAACTCTAGGTGATTTCAGACAAGCACATGTGAATCACGTCAATGGTATGTCCTATATGCATAATCTTCAATTCTTTTTCCTTGGCCCTTTTTTATCACTGGACACAGCTTTGCTAAACATTTACACATACATTTCCATATAAATATTCCATTAATATATCTGCCATTCCAAAAGTTTCTATCCTTAAAGACACAGAGATTATGCATGGCAACCATCCCATGTACACACAAAAACAGACAGACATATCTGCATATGCAATATAACCCTTCTCCTTACAAGGAACAAAGCAACTTTAAATGGAAAGCTGAAGGTAATGTGAAATGATGATTTTTTCTCTTCCCAGTCTGCATCTCTGAATCCTCAAATAAACAAAGCATCAAAGTTGGTTTCTCTACTTGCTCTCAAGTAAGAAAGACAAAATGGTATAAGTGCAGAACTCCAATGTTAGAACCTCTAAGATCTTCTAAAGAATGTTAATAGCTGGGCCCCACGCCAGATTCTGATGTAACTGGTTGAGTAGAAGGGGCCTTAAATTTAGAGACAGATGGGCCTGTATTTGAGCCCCTTTTCAATCACTGTTTACAAACTGACACCCCTTCCTCAGTGTACGGTTTTGATGGGTCTTTGTAGCTCTTTGGGAAATTAGCTATCCAACTGCAAGAGGAGCCTCCCAGGTCTCATATGGTCAGGCATGCCACTAGCACAGTTTGCTTAGAGGCGCTCTACACCATCGGAGAAGGCGACGGCACCCCACTCCAGCACTCTTGCCTGGAAAATCCCATGCACGGGGGAGCCTGGTAGGCTGCGGTCCATGGGGTCGCGAAGAGTCGGACACGACTGAGTGACTTCCCTTTCACTTTTATGCAGTGGAGAAGGAAATGGCAACCCACTCCAGTGTTCTTGCCTGGAGAATTCTAGGGACGAGGGGAGCCTGGTGAGCTGCCGTCTATGGGGTCACAGTGTCGGACATGACTGAAGTGATTTAGCAGCAGCAGCTCTACACTATGAGCCCCTTCTCGATCACTATGAGTTCTACACTAAGTCACTGAAATTCTCTGCCTCAGTCTTCTAACCTGTACAATGGGAATGATATTGCCGAGAGAAGCAGAGCTATTATACACAAAATCCCCAGCTCACTCCGGCAAATGGAACTTCTCCAAGAAGGGCACCTTATTGTTATTAATATTTGCTATTTTTCAGGTAGTAAAACAGAAACCAAAGTAAAAGAGAAGGCTACGCAGGCTTCAGGGATTCAAACATGCTTTAAATGTCATGTTGTTTAGCAACTATGCCCATGAAACATTGTACAGGATATCAGAATACTACGGGACATTTTAAAAAGGTAACAAAATGCCATACTAGGCAATAATGTATTCTGACTTTTATCACACACTCCTTTTTATTAAGTGATGTAATTTAACACAAATATATTAACTGCCTGGGTTTTTACATGACCAATGTTTTTAAACTACAACTGAGTATAATAGAAGGCTCTTTAATGTTTATTTAACAGTAGAACATTACTTGTGTGTAAATGAAGCCTGAAATTAGTGGTCTGCTGTATAATGGTGCTGTTCCTTATTTTTATCTTCTAAGTCACGTATGAATTTATGCTGAAACGAATCTGAGTAGATGCAAGCTGGACACACTACCGAGATGTTATTAAGTTGTCATGGTCTGATAGTTCTCGGTGCCATGTCCTTTGTGCAAAGCCTTGCTACCAAATGTCGCCAATGCAAAATGTGCGACTGCAAAAATCAAGTGCAAAGAGGAAGAAAACAAACATGTGCAAACGTAGGGGGAAGTCATTTCCTTTTGGTACACTGACTTGAATCACAGACTGAGCTTTTTCACTAAAGCAATCCCACATGCCTATAAATACACCCTTCCGGTAGAAGAAGAACAGAGAAAACCATGCAAGCAGAGGCGCCCGGGCTGCACCTTGGCCCCTGACTTTCACATATTCTTCCCCCATTCACAAAACAGTCCCAGCCCTGTTACTAAAAACAAAGATGAGGAGTCCATGAGAAGAGTGGGTGTAGGACCTGAGGCACCACCCCCAAACACTTTCAATTACTATTCTGAGCATTCATGAATGTCAAAAATGTGCTATGCTGAACAGTTTTCAATAGGTATCAACCAAAAGCACATCCCCCCGCCACCAAATGAACAGGGAAAAAAGTCCCAAGTCTGGCATCTTTGTGTCTCCTGGTTCTTTTCTCTGGGAAAATATATCACTTTTAATTGATGTTTGTTCTTGTAATGGACTTGAGTCTTTGAGGTCTTTCCTGCTTAGAGTGCTCTTAATGTACAGTCAATATACAAGGAAAGTTCACACTAATTATATACAGCTCAAAGGATTTCAAAATGTCTCCCTGAAAGCTTTGCCTTTCTCCTCAAAATTCCCAGATGAGTTGCCTGGAGGGTGATTTTTCAACAGAGCAAAACAGCATCCTCTCGGAAATGGATTTCCCACAAAAGTGGGCAGTGAGAAAGGATGTGAGGTGGTGGCTCTGGTTCCACAGACGCCGTGCGGGGAACACGGCGGCCTCTGCCTCGACCCTGGCAATGCCGTGCAAGCACGAGGCACCGCTCTCCCTCTACCCTGTGCTTCCCGACTGCCTTTTCTCTGCTGTCATTGTTTGTGTTGGCTGTGCTTATTTCCGAGGCCCTAGGCCTTCTCGTTTGGAATTCCTACTGAAGTCAGTAGATGCCCTTGGCATGCAGCTTTCTTGTGCCTCTTCGGTGTTTAATGGAGTTCACGCTCTCTTTTGCAGAGCCCTTACCGCTACTTTATATTTTTTTAATTAAATTTTTGCTTTAGGTTATAGTACAGTTGATTTACCATGTTGTATTAGCTTCAGGTGTACAGAGAAGTGATTCAGTTACACATACACATATATCTTTTCTTTCTTTAGACTGTTTTCTCATTTAGATTATTGTGGAATATTGAGTAGGGTTCCCTGTGCTATACAGGAGGTCCTTGCTGATTATCTGTTTTGCATATGGTAGTGAGGGTATGTTATGACGGGATTAATTCTTAAATGTGTGCTCACACCAACTCAATGCCACACATGTCTCAGTCTCTCTGGGGTCTTTTCCTTATACCCTCACATGTGGGATCTGCACCAGCCTTCTCCCATCTCAACCAACATGAAGAATGACTAAAATAGAAAATGCAGTATCAGGGATGCAGGAGGAGTGGCCAAAATGGAGGAGCAGGAAGTCCCAGAGCTCACCTCCTCCCTCGGGCACCAAAACCACACCTACCTATAGAGCAACTATTGCTGGGACTTACCTGAAGACCAGCAGAAAAGAGTTTCCACAGCAAAAGCAGGAGGCAGGGCCTTGCAGCCAACCAGCCAAGGACAAGCACCGCCTACCACATGCCTACAGTGTTTGCCCACCATCAGAGAAGGACCTGTGCAGCCCACACAGATGTCACCCTCTATCACGTCACTTTGATGACAAGAGGGGCGTTTGCTGCTGGATCCCCACAAAATGTATCACACATGAGGCTACTTCTCCAAGACTGGGAAACGTGACTAACCTAGACACAAAGAATTAGGCAAAACGAGGTGACAAAGGAATATGTCCTAAATAAAGAAACAAGATAAAACCCCAGAGGAAGAACTAAGTGAAAGGGACATAAGCAATCTACCCAATAAAGAATTTAAGGTAAAGATTGTAGAGATGCTCTAAGAACTTGGGAAGAAGAATGAATGAACACAGTCAAAAGTTTAACAAAGGGTTATAAGATATAAAGAAGAAGCAAAGAGATCTGAAGAAATGAAATTGAAATAAAAAATACACTAGAAGAAAACAAAAACAGATTGGATAAAATAGAAGAATGGATCTGCAAACTAGAAGAAAACTAATGGAAACTGACCAAACTGAATTGAAATTCTCTTTATTAGGACAGCTGAAGAGGATCTCTGAGACAACATTAACCATACTAACATTTTGTATTATAGGGGTCCCAGAAGAAAATGAAAGGAAAGGGCAGAGAACGTATTTGAAGCAATAGTAGCTGAAAACTTCCCTAATTCAGAAAATGAAATAGACATCCAGGTCCAGGAAGCATTAGCATCAGTATCAGTTCAGTCACTCACTCATGTCCGACTCTGGGACCCCACGGACTGTAGCACCTCAGGCTTCCCTGTCCATCACCAACTCCCAGAGCTTGTTCAAACTCATATCCATCGAGTTGGTGATGCCATCCAACCATCTCATCCTCTGTCATCCCCTTCTCCTCCACCTTCAATCTTTCCCACCATCAGGATTTTTCAAATGAGTCAGCTCTTCGCATCAGGTGACCAAAGTATTGGAGTTTCTGCTTCAACATCAATCCTTCCAATGAATTCAGGACTGATTTCCTTTAGGATGGACTGGTTGGATCTCCTTGCAGTCCAAGGGACTCTCAAGAGTCTTCTCCAACACTACAGTTCAAAAGCATCAATTCTTCAGTGCTCAGCTTTCTTTATGGTCCAGCTCTCACATCCATACAAGACTACTGGAAAAACCATAGCTTTGATTAGACAGACCTTTGTTGGCAAAGTAATGTCTCTGCTTTTTAATATAATGTCTAGGTTTATCATAGTTTTTCTTCCACGGAGCAAGCATTTTCTAATTTCATGGCTGCAGTCACCCACCATCTGCAGTGATTTTGGAGCCCAAAAAACTAAAGTCTCTCACTATTTCCATTGTTTCCTCATTTATTTGCCATGAAGTGATGGGACTGGATGCCATGATCTTCATTTTATGAATGTTGAGTTTTAAGCCAGCTTTTTGACTCTCCTCTTTCACTTTCATCAAGACGCTCTTTAGTTCCTCTTCACTCTCTGCCATAAGGGTGATGTCATCTGCATATCTGAGGTTATTGATATTTCTCCCAGCAATCTTGCTTCCAGCTTATGATTCATCCAGCCCATCATTTCACATGATGTACTCTGCATATAAGTTAAATACGCAGGGTGACAGTATACAGCCTTGACGTACTCCTTTCTCTATTTGGAACCAGTCNTTCACTCTCTGCCATAAGGGTGATGTCATCTGCATATCTGAGGTTATTGATATTTCTCCCAGCAATCTTGCTTCCAGCTTATGATTCATCCAGCCCATCATTTCACATGATGTACTCTGCATATAAGTTAAATACGCAGGGTGACAGTATACAGCCTTGACGTACTCCTTTCTCTATTTGGAACCAGTCTGTTGTTCCATGTCTGGTTCTAACTATTGCTTTTTTACCTGCATACAGATTTCTCAGGAGGCAGGTAAGGTGATCTGGTATAGAAAGCATAGAGGAAGCATAGAGAGTCCCAAACAAGATCAACCAAAAAAGATACACAAGAAGACACATTATAATTAAAATGGCCACAATGAAAGATGAAGAGAATGTTAAAAGCAGCAAGTGAAAAGCAACAAGTTACATACAAGAGAACTCCTATAAGATCATCAGGTTGCTTTGGCAGAAATTTTGCATGCCAGAAGGAAATGTCACAATATATTTAAAATGATGAGAGGAAAAATAAACTAAAAGAAGAATATTCAGTAAGGCTACCATTCAGATTTGAAGGACAGATAAAGAAATTTATAGACATTTATAGATAAGCAAAAGCTAAGAGTTCAGCTGAACTAAGCCAGCTCTATAAGAAATGTTAAACAGATTTCTCTAAGTGAAAAGGAAAAGACCACAACTAAAATAAGAAAGTTATGAAAGAAAAATTCTGATTGGTAAAAGCAAATCTCATTTTTGCGGCAAATCTCAAAAGTAAAAGTGGTAGATCAACCACTTATAGAGCTGGTAGGAAGGTTACAAGACAAAAGTAGTAAAATCATCTATATCCACAGTATGTAGTTAAGGGCTACCCTGGCAACGGCACCAGCTGCCTCATTAGGGATGCGTGCTGTCATGGTGATGCAAGGTAAGAGCAAGGAGATGGGAGGTGTGACAGCCGTACCACTTGGAAATGTTTACTTCTTCAAGATGCATTTAAGACACTGTGTGGCCTACAAGCATGAGACAGCAGTCTGCTCCAGCTTGAAGTTAGTGCGTGATGTTCAGGTTTTACAAACCAGACTATCATCCCTAGAGAAACCACAGAGAGGGCTCAAGGCCCACAAGTGGGGATGAGGCCAGAGTAGTGCTGCAGTCCAGTGGAGTGAGGGTCACAATGGACTCGATCTGGCTTTCAGTCCAAGCCACGTTGATTCTGGTGGTGAAAAGCTGGAAGGTGGACCTCAGTTCTTGTCTTCTTTGAAGAAAGAATTCAGCAAAGACACCAAGATTGTGAAAGAGATAAAACCATTTATTAGAAGCATAGAACCTGTGAAAAATCATATGGGCCAACTTGGAGTGAGTTCAGCACTGTAAGGACAACTAAGGTTGTTTATATAGGGGCAATTTTCTGGGTTTTCCCCCGCCGCCAGCCAATCA
The DNA here is from genome assembly GCA_006410675.1 of Oreotragus oreotragus. NCBI lineage: Eukaryota > Metazoa > Chordata > Mammalia > Artiodactyla > Bovidae > Oreotragus > Oreotragus oreotragus. Next base: position 213 of record SJYX01024388.1, on the reverse strand, counting down.
TCTCTATGGGTGTGCATCTCTCAACCAACATGGATTCCAGTTGGCCTCCTCTCCCTCCTTTCGCCCTTGCCCTGGGCTGAGGGCCTTCTCTGTGCGTGTCTGGCCAGGACAACCACAAGAACACAGGCAGTCTCATCCCAGAGCTCCTGTCAGTATCCCATCTTGAAGCATCAGCAGGAGGTCAACCAGCTGCAACTGCCCAGCCTGGAGCCT
>SJYX01024386.1:0-15285 GCA_006410675.1 Oreotragus oreotragus | reverse complement strand
CTCATGGTAAGAGTCATGGAGAAAAATTAATTAGGAAGGAGGGAGGAAATAGGGAATGTCCTGAGTTGCGGAGTGGGTATCAAGCCTTCTTTTCTGGGCCACTCTATTCAAAGAATTTTTTCACTTCTGTTCTCTTTCAGATATCCTTGCTGTTCAGTCGCTAAGTCATTGATATTCTTTGCAAGCTGTTCACATTTCCTAGGACCTTCTCTTCATGGATCCTATCACACCTGCATCACACAATGTGTTTGTTGGAACATTTTTCAATACCCATCTCTCTCATAAGAATGTAAGTTCTAGGTAGCCTTATATCACATGTGTCTCACTTACACCTGTGTCACAAAAATATAACCCATTACTATAGTGGTCTACTTAGTAAAAAAAAAAAAAAAAAAAAAAAAGCCTTATATCACATGTGTCTCACTTACACCTGTGTTACAAAGATATAACCCATTACTAAGTAGACCACTATATAGTAAAAAAAAAAAAAAAGCCATATATATATATATAAGGCTTCCCTGGTAGCTCAGAGGTTAAAGCGTCTGCCTCCAATGTGGGAGAACTGCGTTCGATCCCTGGGTCAGGAAGACCCCCTGGAGAAGAAAATGGCAACCCACTCCAGTATTCTTGCCTGGAGAATCCCATGGACTAAAAAAAAAGCCATATATATATATATAAGGCTTCCCTGGTAGCTCAGAGGTTAAAGCGTCTGCCTCCAATGTGGGAGAACTGCGTTCGATCCCTGGGTCAGGAAGACCCCCTGGAGAAGAAAATGGCAACCCACTCCAGTATTCTTGCCTGGAGAATCCCATGGACGGAGAAGCCTGGTAGGCTACAGTCCACGGGGTCACAAAGAGTTGGACACGACTGAGCGACTTCACTCACTCACTTATATATATATATATATTAAATTAAGCAGTGAAAATTAATCAAATATACTTTCCATTCTTTGAATTATGAGAATTTATAGCCCATAAGATACAAGCTCATATGTTGTAGCATTTTGTTCTTCTGTGGTGCATTAATGCAGTCTTTTTGTAAATTATATATTAAATAGCTGGATTACAGAAACCAAGTGCCACTCTACTTTTGTGTGCATGAAAAAATCTTTTATTGTCACTTGAAAGGCAAATAATATTTAAGTTTTCCTTAGCAAATAAATGATTAGAAAAGAAAAGATGAACTTACCTTCCTAAATACTTCCTCAAGATGACAGCACCAAGCATATTTTTGGAAGCATGTGATGAGTTGTGTAATGAAGAGAGAACCTTTTTTGATGTCTCTCCAGGACACATTATCTATGATGATAAGGAGTGGTAAGCCTTGTGCTGTGGTGCTCATAATTTTTTTTTTACTTTTTTTTTTTTTTTTTTACTTTTAAAACAAAAATGTCTCTTGGGAATTATTTTGACATATCTAGGGGAAGAACTTACAACCTTCCATTAACTCATTTTCCAAAAGAAGTTCAACTAAAGCAGATCATCACAACTGAAGTTCATTTCATAGAGATTGCATTGTCTTCTGAAGACTGACTCTCTACTATGTAACTTATGTTTATCCACCTGGCTTTGAAAAGAGGCTTGAGAGATGATTGTAATTATCCTATTTTACAGAGGAAGGAATACAGGTTCAGAAGGAAGAATTTCTCCATATTCATACAGGTGGTTGTTTACAGATTATAAATCATGATGTTACATAATATAGTGAACAAAATAAATAAATAGATCTAATGAAACTTTTGGAAGGGAGGAATATGCTTTTGGTATAGATAGTGATAACAGATAGTGGTATATACTTATCTCCTAATTCATTAAACTATATACATTAAACATGTACAGCTTTTTGTATGTTAATTATGCCTCCATAAAGTGATGAATGATTAAAATTGTCAAATTAGAAATGCCTCTCAAGATAATTATATAGAGTTTAAGAAATAAATGCTCTTCCCTTACTAGTAATAAGCCCCACTTTATCATTTTCTTCTTCTTTTAAAAGGATATGCACCTACTTGCTAGCACATGTTTATGGTGCTGCTCTAAGAAGCACCTGACGAGAAATAATAGAGAACATGAGTTGGAGTTGATAAATTTTAAGAAAGGGGAGTCAGTTCTTAGATCCAAAAAAACTATACTCAAAATGTTAAATGGGTTTAATAGAAAACTGAATCAGTAATCTGTTTGCAGTGTGATAGTAAAGGGATTATCTTGTATTAGGTTGTTTTAATGGTTACTGTACATTTGGCTATAAAGTAAACAGATCATAAAAATCCATTTTTAAAAGTGAAGAAAAAGTAAAATATATCGACAGTATTCAAAATTTGTATCAAATCATTGCTACTCATCTTTTTTTTTTTTTTTAAGGAATCATTCAGAGATAGCCTTAGACCCACAAATCCCTGTCTGCAACTGAAAGACACATACGTGGAGTTGAGGAACAGAAAGCAATGAAGTCCTTCTCCACGTGGGTCTTGTAAACAGCATCCTCTTCCAGGTTCTCGGGTGACTGTGAAAAGCTGTCTGCCAAGGCTGCTGGAGAGTCACTGACCCACAATTCCCCACGATTTGCTGTAGAGACATCAACTTCCTTCACACAGTGTGTCTCCCTCAGTGTGACTATTGCAATTACCTCATTATTTTACAATGTTTATTCTAACTAGTTTTATACACAAAAGTACACACAAAAATACACAAATGTGAGTGCATCTCCACCCAACACTGCCTCTTTCTTATGTCATTGAGCAATGTGCCAATTAATAGTAAAACCAGGGTAAAACTGGAGGAATATATTTGCTGAGAATAACAAAGGAGTTAAAGCCTTATCTGCATAATCTCAGAGCATATTTATCATTTTATCGCTAAATTATTTCAATTTTTCATCTTTGAAAGCTGCTCTAAAAGTTAAAATCACAATTGGGAGTCAGAAAAAAGAAGAAGAAGAAAACAAAAAAAATGTCCCTGAAATCCCATCATCTCCCAAGTTATTTCCATTTCAATAATCTATGAGGAAAAAAAAGAAAAATACATTGCTATTATATAACATTCCAACTTTCAAATAAAGTTCCTCTCAAGCCAGAGAACATCAAAATGTCTGTAAAACATTTACAAGCAAAGCAATCATTTAAATGATTTCATTTCAAGGTTAGAATATATATGTCTAATTTTTTGAGGATTCTAGTGTTCTCCTTCATCACTTACTTTGGATTGAATTTATCAACTAATTCATCAGAAACTTATCATCTAACAAGTCTCATGAGACCAACCCCCTAAATGGAATTTCTTAATAATTCAATTTAGTTTAAGATTGTTTCCCCTAGAAATAAAACATGCACTACAACACCTTTATGATCTTTATGAACTTTGGATTCTTCATCTCACAACTCACCACCTCTGCAGGCCTGGACAATGATGACTTTAGGTTTGTCCTTTAGACTGAGGCAGTTACGGTTGTTGAATGTCCGGAAGATGGTGTCATAAGGTAGCACATCTGGTTCTTCATCACTGTGCATAGTCCCACAGATCCCATCCAGGATGCCATGAGACATGAACACCAAGAATGTACTGTCTGAGGATTTGTGCTCTTCACGTGCAGCAAATTTCCACAGCACTGATTCCATGTCCTGAAAAGACCACAAAGTCTTACTTCAATAGACAAGCATTAAAATTAAACTGACCTCCTATTTATTATGATCAGTATAAGAAAGGTCTGTAACATTTCAGTCTCAGTGCCTTTACATAGTGGATGCTCAATGATAATTTTATTTTTGTTTCAATAATGGATCAGTGGATTCAAATTTTGCTCCTGATATAACCTCTCCTCTTAACACATTTTACATTTGTTTATTGTCACTATATACTTTCCCTTTCAACTCTTTCCTTTCTCTCATTACTTAATAAGAAACTTGAATAATGTATCATTCAATTTTCCTTCTAAAACACTCCCCATCATACTTAGGATAAAATAAAACTTCTGACATGAGCATACGTCTCCTTCTGACTTTCTTCCTCCTCCTCTGGTTACACTGATCTTTTCCTATTTTTCATGTAACAGTTTCATATTCAGTTCAAACTTTTCACTTGTAGTCATGCTTTCCTGGAATATATTTCATTCATATCTTTCTAGAGCTATCTTGTCCCTGATAGTCATGTGTCTGATCCCATATTATCACCTCAAAGATGTTTTTCTTGGTCATGACTGAAACATTATTACTTATTATTATGTTATCAGTAAAACAATCAAACATTATTATTCCCCATTCACCAATGTATTCTGTTTCCTTTTTCTTTTTCAGTTGATTTTCAATCTTAAAGACATACAGATACATCAAATCTCTGAAATGTTCTNACTGAAACATTATTACTTATTATTATGTTATCAGTAAAACAATCAAACATTATTATTCCCCATTCACCAATGTATTCTGTTTCCTTTTTCTTTTTCAGTTGATTTTCAATCTTAAAGACATACAGATACATCAAATCTCTGAAATGTTCTATTTTGCTTAAGGCTTGATCATTCCCTGCCACCTAGGAAACTAACCTATATCAGTGTGAGTTGGGAACCTTCTGCCTCATTTACTGACCCATCCCCCATGCCAGCATAGCCCCTGCCAGTGACAGGATTCAGCATTTATGTGAATGCTGTAAATAGAAGTTCACTCCTGCTAGCATTCTTTACTCCAGAATTTTCTGGCAAATACTAGGGCTGAATCTCAATCTTCACACTTCAGAGTTGTGTGGGTATACATGCTCATCAGTTTTTTTGTCAGGTTTTATGGAATTAAGGATATTTGAAACTCTAAAGAGACACAGATTTCACCTATTAATATTAACTTTACAACACACATTCACACACTTAGACACACATATGCACATAAATGAGACCCATGATTGTTAAAGCATTTGCTTAGTATTATAAAGTTCCCTTGTTACTAGGAGGATATGTGTTGAATATGTTTGTGTCAGGGGGGGTGAGGGACCCTCACTTTGGCTGTGAGTTTCTCTTCCACTTCCACAGTGTAGCCAAGACCCTCAAGCAGCTGCTTCATTCCAAGAATGTCAAGGGCAGCCCCATCCCTGGGAGGCAGATGATCAAACTCTGTATTGCATATGATGAGAGCGAGACGAGTGCGGTCCTTTCTCTCCTTTATTGGATAGATCTACAAGAAATTGATATGCAATGAGTTTGATTTACCTAAATCTCTCTTAAACCTTTATATACCAATCACTGTTGCTATTAAGGGCTTGCATAGTTGTCTCCTCTCCTATCCTGTACCAGAAGACACTGCCCTTCCTCTCTCTTACTAATGGATTAAATTGACAATATAAAAAAAAGGACAAACTGGAAGTGAATTGTCTTTGAAAAGCCCAGAACAGGATCCAAACATATTTGTGATGGTTACTCAAGAATCTTGAAAAGACTAGAACAACTCCTACCTTCTCCTTCTTGTCTTTCTTTTACATCTAGTCAAATCTTTCTTAATATTCAAGATTCAAGTCAAGTTTTGTAAAAATTAGGAAATATTTGCCATTGGCCCCAGATAAATGTAAATACACCAAAGTTTATTTGCCTTAGGAAACATTATTTTGATATTATTTTTAGCACTAATTTATTATGTTTTGCAGATGTTAACATTTTTTTAACTAGAATGCAACCAATTATTACTCAGCCATGTTATTTCATAAATATTTTGATTCTATGACTACAGCTAAAATTCTAATAAATCCAAAATATATTTGACAACAAATAAATGAAAAAATGACAGACATATTTTTTCATAGGGAAATAGAACTAGAATTTGTGTGAGGCCATGTGATTTCCTCCTGCTCAAAATATTTATAAACAAGATTACCACTGTCCCCACCCTGCTGTTCTGTAACTAGCTCTTTAAGAAATCATGTAATTAGTGAAAGAAGTTGCTTCTCTTCCTCCCTTTCATGTACAGAACACAGCACCTCTCCAGCCCTTTCTTTACACAGTTTCAGGAATTCTTCATGAGGGCAAAGCTTGAGGGTAGCTGCAGATCCCGCTGACTCCTCTGGTCCAGCCACAGTTTCCTCAGGAGCTGCAGGATACATCACATGATATAATTGGTGACCCAGTTATCACCCAAGAAGACTGACAGAGAGGGGACAGTCTGGGAAAAAGGTTTTAACATGTTTGATCATAGGAGATAGATGCATTATCACTGGGAAGGAAGGGAGAAATACTTGGTAGTAAGAGCAGAGCTACTAACAAGTGTAGTAACACATTTTGATATTGTGAAAAAAATAACTTTGATGATTTGGGGTCAAATAACTTTGTTCCTTACTGAACAAAACAATTTTATTTTTCAAATAGTTTTATTCTAAGGTATTAATTATCTACGCAGACTTTCTGTTGTCTCTGAGCAAGAGCACATTGACTAAATATTCATCAGTGTTATCTATTATAAATATAATTGAATCACATGTGTAATTTTAAATTTTCTAATGCCCATTTTAAATAAAATAGTATCAATTAATTTAAAAATTAACATAATATAACAAAAATATTATCATTTTAATGTGTTACTAGACACAGTTTATGCACATAAAAGCTAAGTCCAATATCCCAAGTACATTCCTAATTCACACAACAAATATAGACACGTACAGCCCCAAATACTTAAAGGAATCTTGAATCTTGTATCATCCAGGTATTATTTTTTTTTCAACCTCAGCATGAATTCTTAAGCTTTCCAGAGAAAGTGAGCCTCAAGGATTCCTCATCAAATTGTGAATTCAACTATTTAAAAGAGAAATGCTGTCTATTAACCATAGTACTGTACCCAGTGTCAAAAGGACAAATTTGCCAGAGATTCTACATTCTACATACTCTGAATGTCTGCCTCCAAATGCTGAATAACCACCACTGGGTTTTCAATCCATATGGAGGAAATAACTTCTCCCTCTTGGAAACATTTGTTTCTGACACATTCTGCCTTAATCCCTTGAGAAATGTAATGTTTTCTGAAACTGGTTGGCCTCACTTGACTAAGATTGTGCAAGAGACTGGGAAAGTCCAAAGCCCTTCCTTTTAGAGGGAAGGAAGAGAATCCTCATAAGCAGAAACCTGAAGAAAAGTTTATCAAAAACTAATATAACAAGGTTTTTGTCTATGAAAGGAATAAACCTCTATGTTCATATACATGAACTAATCAATTTTTTTCTTATTAATTTAATTTACATTAGAAAGCCAATATCATCTTTTATAATTATTTTCATTTATTTTTCCATTACTTTTTAAAATAATATTTTTATAAATGTCTTTCTAAAAAGTATGCTAAAAATCTAAGCTCTGGAGAGGCAGCAAATGGTAAGTCTTTAAGGGTACCAAACTCTTTGAACATTTCTTTTCATAGATTATGTGAACATATCTACCTATTTCAAAAGATTCTGCCAATGTGAAGATGTTTGGGGTCCTGTGATAGTCTCTGGTCAGAAGGCATGTTTTGTCATTGAAAGTTTCCTGTTTTCAGGTAATTTACAGGTTTGTTGTACTCTTAAATTTAATAAATGCCATCTCATAATGGCCATTATGTATCTACATATAGATGCAGCATTTACAAATAAAACTGAAAATTAGACTTTCTTATATCTAATAGTAAAATTAGCGTGAATCATTTCAATACAGCATAATAAATATAGTGTAGTCTGCTGTCCAAAGGGAGTGCCCGTGGGCCTGACAGAATAGCAAAAAAAAAAAAAAAGGAAAAGAAAATTAGCAGTTTCGATAAAACATTTTAATATCTCAGTTTTATCTGTTATCTAATGGTGTGCTGAGGAAGTCTCTTAAAATGAAACAAAAATAAAGATACTGATACTAGATAAGACAAGGCCACCTCCCTTGGAAAGGTAAATATTTGAATAATTATCTTCCTGACTAAATAGCAGTTATTGGTACATAGCCTGTGTGAAAGTGAAAGTGTTAGTCGCTCAGTTGTGTCCAACTCTTTACTACCCCATGGACTGTAGCCCACAAGGCTCTTCTGTCCATGGAATTCTCCAAGAAAGAAAATTGGAATAGGTAGCCATTCTCTTCTCCAGGGGATTTTCCTGATCCAGGGATCAAGCCCAGGTCTCCTGCATTGCAGGCAGATTAAGATAAGATAAAATAAAACAAAATAGGAGATAATTCAACAAATGGAAATCAGAATTGAAGTAACAGGAACTTCAGGGTGATTTTAGCGATTGCAGGATCCAGAACAAATTTTCAGCTGAAATAACGTATCTTATCAGAAGAGTCCCTGGCAGGCAGGAGGCAAGTATAAACCTATTTGTTAAAACAAATAGCTTGGATTCTTCCTATCTCCCACTTGATTTCCTCAATACCATGCTAAGAATCCTCCATGCCCCAAAGGCCTAATATTCTAATATTGCACATTCTAATTACCCAACTTACCCAGATTCTTAACCTCCTAGAATAGGGTACTCTAGATGTCCTAGGACTCTTCTGGAGGTTCCATGTACAGATAGAACTCAGGGGACTACTGGATACTTCATGAAAGGGTCTGCACCTGCCTCCTGCCTGGCACGGATCCTGCTGACAGGTTACTTCAATTTAAGATTTATTCTTGTTCTGGGATTGCTAAAATCATGTTGAAGTTCCCATTATTTCAATGCTGATTCCTGTTTGTTGAATTATCTCTGATTTTGTGTTGTCTTATTTTATCTTATATTTTTCTATTCTTTTCCATCCTGGCTTATTACAGGATATTGAGTATAGTTCCCTGTGCTGTACAGTAGGTCCTTGTTTATCCATTCTATATGTAATGGTTTGCATCTGCTAACTCCAAAATCCCAGTCAATGCCTCTCCCACACCTCTCCCCCTTGGAAACTACAAGTCTGCTCTCTGATTTTTTTTTTTTCTAAATCCAAATCATTTTTATCCCACCCCAGTTTAAGAGAAAATAATAAACTTGCACAAGAACCAACTTAAATATGAATGATAACATCTTGGATATCTATTAGACTAGTATGTAATTCTTGGTGGTGGTAGCATCCCTTCTACATAGAGAAAAGTTAAGTCACTCAGTCGCTTCCAACTCTTTACAACCCTGCGGACTGTAGCCCACCAGGCTCCTCCGTCCATGGGATTCTCCAGGCAAGAATACTGGAGTGGGTTGCCATTTCCATCTCCAGGGAATCTTCTTGACCCAGGGATCAAACCCAGGTCTTCCGCATTGCAGGTAGATGCTTTAACCTCTGAGCCACCAGGGAAGGGCTTATTAAAAATACTTAAATTGCTGTAGTGAGGTCTCTACAATTGTGTGGCATTTCATTTATTACAGCTTACTATTATTGATAAGCTCCAGTATTCTGGGCTGGAATTTTAGGTTAAATTATACCAAATTGAATCCATCACTGGTTGAATTTGGACCTGAGGATATTTAGACTCTAGTGATATTTAGAATTCAATTAAAGTTAAGCTTTGAAAGAGGTTAAGATATTGGACACTTTATAGGCATTCACCTAATCATATTTTGTAAACTCACAGAAATACATAAGCCTTGTAAAGGTATAAACATTATAAGCTAGAGAATAATTATGATAATTACTATTTATTACATGGATGCATCCAACTTTTATTATATGCCTTATAATATGCTTTATATATATGGTATATCCTTGATACTCTGCTAGGAGCTATTATTCATTGGTGAAAAAAAGAAGTGAGCTAGATTAAGAAACTCAGTGGATTGTAGTCTTATTTAATGAGATAGGGGATAGAAGTGGAACAGATTTGATAGGGATAATTAAGTATTTGATTTTTTATATCTTAGCTTTGTGAAGTCAATGGAGCAGTCAAGTGGAAATGTTGAATATGAAGCTATAACTAATCATATCTGGAGCTCAGAGGAAAATTCCAGATGGGAGCTAAAATATTAGGGATTGTCAGCCCATACTTGCCATTATGTTCCTGGCCTTACAAAATCTGTGACAAAATTAGTGAAATTGTTCCCATTTCACAAACGCTCATATTGATGTTTATGAAGGATAAGAAAATTGAATGAAGACACATAGTGTCCAATGTGACAGAAACCTAAGTTCAAGTTCAGATATTCCTTACTATAAAGTCTTTGTAGCTATCTCAATGAACAACCTAAACAGAAGATTCAGTTTCTCAGCTAATTGGAAATTGGATGCCCTCTCACAAGTGACAAAGTGGCCTCTAAAAGGGCAATGATAGATTTAATGAAAATTATACATTAGTAACAGAAGGATGAGGGAAATATAGAAGACAGTGGAAGAGCCTTAGAGTGAAGTAGATTCTAAAAAAAATTTAAGATATCCCTTATAAAGAATTCCAGTCTTACCTTTTATATTGGTGGAATTTTTGTCTATGTTTAGGAAAGTTTGAACAAAGACTTGACCTGCCTCTTGGTTTTTCTGTCGTATAGAATCAACCAAGACTCGGGCTTTGTCTTGAAGTTTGGCATCATAAATTTTTTTCTTCTCCTCTTCCTCCAATTTCAGGACATTTTTTTCCACAAAGTCATCCAAAAGGCCAGAAATGAGTTCTTTGCCCAAAGATTCCAACGTCTTAAGTGGGTTTTTGTTGTGTTTGTCTTCTGTTAGAAATACAAAGCTTCAACTTGATCTTGTCTCAAAAAATTCAGAATTGAAAACAATCTGGTAGTTAATTTTTCAATATTATAGATCAGCCTGACACCAGGTTAATTTATTACTGTCTGGGATAATTTGAATTTTTGTGGGGAAATAAAGAAGTCAAACTACTAAATATTTTGTTGTAACACCATAGATATTATTTGAACATGTAGTATATGGGAAGACAGGATATCTTACCAATCCTTCATTAAACCTACAAGAGAGTTATACAGTCCATCTAGAAATAAAGATAGCCTTGACACAAAATGACATAGTCTAAAAAAATTCACCAAGACATTGAACAAGAACTTTGGCCCAGAAGCATCAGCTTCATTATTTATGTTAGCTTCAAGTAGTCTTTCAATAAATGTATATTGGACAACTTTTATGAGAAAGAAACATGGAAATTAACAAACATGAATAAAATGTTTCCTAATATCTGTTCATTTAATAATAGCTAACATCTCTTAAAAGATAAGTATAAAGCAATACAAAATATTATTTACAAGTATACTAAGTAATTTATAAATATTAATATGATAGACACTCACAATCATCCAAAGAGATGGTTAATACTTTCCCTATTTTACAGATCATTTAAATAAAATGCTGGATCACATTTCTGTTCTTATGCCATAACCATAGCGCAGCTTCAGTAAGTACAATTGATATTCACTAAGTCCCATTGGTCTCAAGTGCTTCATATGAATCTTCTCAAAGTTAATAAAAATTTCATGTAATAGATATATTAAAATTTCTATTATATGGTAAAAGAAACAAGCACAGAGCAGTTAGCTAAATATTTGACCAAAATTGTGTGAAGTGTATGCCACGTTAGTAAGAGGGCAGAGGGAGATTTAGACTCAGAGGTTCAGAATCCAGAATCATCACTCTTAAATCATCAAACTACTTTACATGATACTTGGGAAAGTGAAAGTCACTCAGTCGTGTCCCGTGTCCGACTCTTTGCGACCGCATGGACTGTATAGTGCATGGAATTCTCCCGGCCAGAATACTGGAGTGGGTAGCCTTTCCCTTCTCCAGGGGATCTTCCCAACCCAGGATCGAACTTGGTAAAGAAGTATTTAAGGGAATAGAAAGTAATCAGGGATTCGGAAAAGACTGGACACATTTCTTCAGGTGAGGGCGCAAAAGGCTGCTTCTCAGAAAAAGTCACAGAAACATTGGTTTTAGATTACATGTCACAATAGAGAATTTGAAGAATTATAAACAACATACAATTAATGTATGAGATGTTTACTCTGATGGGATTCTGGGATTCTTTTTATTTTTGCCCTCAACAAAGTTGAATGATGACTGAATGAGTGGTACTAGGAGAAATACGGTAAACGATTAAAGTTTTTTTTTTATAATTTTGGCATTACATCTGCTTATTATATACGTGTACTTATGGCTTCAGTTATTAGCTTTAAATAACACATTAATTATTCAAATAAATAATTTCTGAATTTATAGACCAGCCCAAAGATGGATCTCAATATTAAGGCTCCTATAGTCATTTTTTCTCCGTATGCCACAAACTCTTTAAACTCAACTTTTAAAAGCTGAACTGTTAGTTTTTCATCACCTGCTTCATTCCCTATACATACTAGTAAATGATATCTTAGTCAATTATACCAAATCAGTAAAAACTGGTGATATTGAACCTCTTCTACCATCTATATCTTATTTTCTATCTCACATCAAACTGTATTGATTTTATATACTAAATATTTGCAGAATCTGACTGCTTTTCCAGTAGTTCAGTACTCCAGTTCAGACCAATATCTTTTCTTTTTTAATTACTCTAAGAATCAGATAAGTCTACTCTTGGACCTTTCTAATCAGCTCTTCACAACAGAGTCACAGTTCTAAAGATCATTTGAATAGATTTCACTGTGAAATATCTCTGCTGCTGCTACTGCTAAGTCGCTTCAGTTGTCTCCGACTCTGTGCGATCCCATAGATGGCAGCCTACCAGGCTCCTCTATCCCTGGGATTCTCCAGGCAAGAACATTGGAGTGGGTTGCCATGTCCTTCTCCAAAGCATGAAAGTGAAGAATGAAAAGTGAAGTCACTCAGTCGTGTCTGACTCTTAGCGACCCCATGGACTACAGCCTATCAGGCTCCTCCACCCATGGGATTTTCCAGGCAAGAATACTGGAGTGGGTAGCCATTGCCTTCTCCGTGAAATGTCTCAGTTTATTGTAATCTAGGTCTTCTTGTTCAGCCTCATCCTCTGCTACCATACCCACTTTGCTCATTACATTTTGAACACCTTGCTCTTCATCCAGGTTCTAGAAAGTTATGCACAGTTTCTTACACCCAACATTCCTTATTCCTTTCTTTTTATCTTCAAGTCTCAAATGACATGCCATTTCCTTTTGGAAATTCTCCCCAACGCTTAAAACTAGACCGAGTGTCAGAGCTATATGCTCCCAGAGAAACTTGTTTCAACCTAAGGTAGCATTTTTCCTCTTATAGTTGTTAACTAGTTAACAGTGGCAACCAAACTCATTAATGTATTGAATCACTCTACTAGTTTTTGTCTACTACTTTTCAGTTTCTCATGTCTGTTATCTAATGATGTCCTGATTCCAATTCAATAACCAGTGAAGTCATCCTGCCTAGGTAAAGATGCAGCCATGAGTGTTAATTTAAAATACTACTTCCCAGTCAAATGTTGTATTAGTATCCTGAAGAAGACAATAAGAAGATACTAGAAAACAGTCAATTCTCATATTTTAGGAGCTTAAAGTAAACTTGTGAAATGAGACAGAAACCTGGAAATAATTACACTACAGGGAAAATGAAAGAAATAAAGAAACACAGTAGCAAGAAAGTATGAGTGGGGTGAATGCAATAACCATTTTTTAAGGAAACTGAAATGTTGCTTTAGAGAGATTAATGGAAGGGTGAATAAATAGTAATATATTCTGAAAGGTATGAAAACCTCCCTGACAAGTTCAGACATTTATTTTGTTTGTTTGTTTTAATGGTAGTAAGGATCATTGCAATTAACTGAGTAAGAAAATCTAAGTTTAGATATCTAGAGCATAAGAACTGAAAGATAATGATCTATTCTTTCCTAACTGCTAATCTGCAGACAAACCTAATGCAGACACATAAGAATCACTTGTAGATCTTTAAAAGATTATAAATTACAGCCTATTCATGATTAAGTAATTCAAGGTTAGGGAGGGGTAAATAATCTAAATGTGTTAATGTCTACAGATTATTTAGATTTATTGTAAAGTTTAGAAATCATTGATTTAATTGAACCTCTTCCTTTTCAAATGAAGAAAATGAAGCAAAGAAATGATTTAAAATACTTGAATATTAGCTGCATAAATAACATAAATAATAGCTGCAGAAATAGACTCCATTTCTTATGCTCTCCAGCTTCTGTGTGTACGATATGTGACCTTGAAAGCAATATGCAAGATGGGTTGGAAAATTAAATTCTGGAGAGAAGGAGACCAGTTAAAAACTGTGGTAACAGTCCAAGAAATAGTGTGCTAGAGTAGTTAGCACCAGAGCTAGAAATGAGGAAAAAAATGGAGTCACTTAATAAAGATCAAGATCGTAATTCAATATAGGAGATGACAAGGGAAGGTGGGAATTCAAAGACTCACTTAGGGAGGGGAAAATAATCCTATCTGATCACTTATCTGATCATGGAGAGAGTTTTATGGAATCAAGAAGGAGCCTAGAAGATATAATAAAGTGTTAAAGAATTTTCAGAGTTTTCTCACATATAAAAATGTACTGTATTTATCTTTGCCCACCCCTCATTTTGATTATCAGAAGCTGTAGAAACAGAATTAACTGCTTCCTGGCTCTGGGCTATCTGGAGATCATACCCGCCTTCAGTCTCTGAGGCAGAGTTCCCAGTTTAAGCTACACAGAACTAACAGGAAGAATGTAACTTTCACAGAATAGGCTCACTTCCTTTTTGTATATTTCTGTCTGCCACAGAGCAATTAATAAAGTATTTTCTAAGATTCAAGTGTCTGACCACTAGCTAAGAAAAAGACCCCTACTCACCAGCCATAGATAATAGGCTTAGTATCTTCCTACTGCCTTGAAGGAGCACAGTCTCGAAAATGAAAGTTACTGGGCATTTCCTTAGTACCAGGGGCTGGGACTTCTAACCACAGATTGGGAAATTCTTGTTCAGAACTTCCGGGTTCACTGTTGGGAAATCCCCTTTAGTCAGCAAATGAATTTCCCAGTCCTTTGGGAAGAAATGTTTATTCACTTTGGAAGGAAAAAATCAAAATGACAATATATTTTCTGACCTATGTTGGCACCTCTTGTTTTGTTTTGTTTTTCCTTTCCTCAGTCCCCTACACCTTGTTTTCTTTGTTCTTCTCTCTCAGATATCTCAGTGTTTAAAGGACTTAAAACTAACAAGTCCCATTTCTTTTCAGGATAAGGATTATCAGAATAAATTTTGCTTTCTTTTTAACTGTGCTAATAATGGCAATATCATCTCTCTGTATCCCTGTCATTTTAAACAGTGATTGGAAACAAGTTCTGAATGCTTGTCTTCATTTCATGCTTTTCTTTTACTGCCTAAGCTTCCTTAACATTTAATTTTTACTGAAAGTAACAGTTCCTCTTTTTGTTATATTCTGAACAAAGACTGACCATAGA
>SJYX01024385.1:0-27002 GCA_006410675.1 Oreotragus oreotragus | reverse complement strand
ACCTCCCACCCCATCCCACCCCTCTACATTGTCACCGAGCACCAGGTTTGAATTTGCAGACTTTTAAATGATAGCCATTCTGCCTGGTGTGAGGTGACACCTCATTGTAGTTTTGATTTGCATTTCGATAGTAATTAGCGACGTTGAGAATATTTTCACGTGCCTTCCGGCCATTTGTCTTCTTTGGAAAGATGTCCAATTAGGTCTTCTGCCCATTTTTCAGTTGGGCTATTTGTGGGGTTTTCTGTTGTTGTTGAGTTGTATGAACTGTTTGCATATTTTGGAAATTAAGCCCTGGTCGGCTGCATCATTTGCAAATATTTTCTCCCATTCTGTAGGTGTCTTTTCATCTTGTTTATGGTTTTCTCGGCTGTGCAAAATTAAAGCTGATGTTTTAAATTCAGGCTTTCCTGGTGGCTCAGGTGGTAAATTCATTTCTCTCCTCTTAGTTACGGTTCTCCCTTCTACTTCTCCCTCTCTAATCCAAAATAAGTTAATAACAATCTATTTATGATGATGGTGATAATAATATTATTATTGCCATAAAGTGAAGTCACTCAGTCGTGACTCTTTGCAACCCTGTAGACTGTGTCCATGGGATTTTCCAGGCAAGAGTACTGGAGTGGGTTGCCATTTCCTTCTCCAGGGGATCTTCCTGACCCAGGGATCAAACCCTGGACTCCCACGTTGTGGGCAGATGCTTTACCATCTGAGCCACCAGGGCAGTCTCTGTATTGCCATTGTAGTCCTCCTAAAGAGGTTGCAGAGTTATCTAGGAACACAGGAGGACAGGTAGGATATTCATATAATGATAAAGATTTTAGGAAAAAACTCAGCATCTTTTTTTACCAAAAGAATCAATGTATATGGAATTTAACTCCAGCCAAGGTAGTCCTATGATCATAGAATATTCTGAAATAAGATTCCAAGGTACTAACTATAAAGATCACAATTCTAGATCATTATACAGTGTGAGTCATGATTTAAGTCCAGAGTGGAACTTATAAGGAAGCCTAAGAGCTAGGCTGGAATTCACAAGTGTATCCTCTGGGATAGAACGGTGTGGAGTTTCGGACTACTGGGAAAACTGCAGGGACAAGACTCCGAGGCACAGCCACTAGGAGGGGGCTCTTTTAGGTTCTGAACAAGGTTCAAACCTGCAATCCAGGGTCAGACCCAGGGTGAAGTAGAGAGCTGGGGGTGGGGCATCAATCTTGCCCCACCCAGCTCCTGCCAACTGACCCTCAGGAAGTCTGACGGAACTTCCCAGGAGCCCAGGAAGGACTCTGGTCACAGTGCAAATTGGGTCCTGGTGGGTACCCCTCCCCAAGCAGGTTATTTCCTCAAGTGCCAAAAAAGCTTTCTGGGAGACAATTTGTATGAAGGGTCAAACTGAGGCCTTAGGGTGTTATCAGGATGCTAAGTATTTTGATCTTCATCACTGGCCCATGAAAGCACAAAAAATAATGGGTCCCCCCCAGCACATTAGCTAACCACAGTCCTTTAGGTAAGGAAATAGTTCTGGCAACACTCAGGCAGTTGGAACACCAGAAAATGCTGAGTGAGAGGTGAAGAGAGTCCTTATTTGTCCTGGGTGAGCTGCAGCCGTGCCACCAGAGAACCACAGTAAATCCCCATCCTCCTCAAAATACCCTGGACCCTGGCCCATTCCCAGGAGTGGCAGAAATGACTACATGTCAGCACCTGTGTAGGGGTTTTCAAACCTAGACTGGGGATTGTGAGATCCTGGTGGTTGGAACTGAGCGGGGAGAGACAACAGATTGTGGAGCCCCACCCCAGAGCTTCTGCATCTGTAGTTCCTGGACAGGGCCCCAGTTTTGCATTTCTAACAAATTCCCAGGTGCTACTGATGCTTCTGTCCCAGGGGCCCTACTTTGAGAACTATCAAGAACAGTACCTACTATTCACCAGAACGGAATGCTCTAGAGCATGTATTCACGAAAAAGTGGGGAGGGGATGGAGAAAGGGAAAGTAGCTTTAATAATTTTTTAAAGGTGTTTATTAGTCCATAAGACTTTACTTGAGAAAAAATCTTAATGCCAAAATACCCCGTTTTGAAACCAGCTTTTGAAACATGTTCATATACTAAAGGTTACACATATGAAAAGGAAATCAACGTGCCTTTTAAAATGAATCATTTTCATGAAAGACACTTGTCTCAGAGGACCTACTGATTTTACCATTTCAGCACTTTACTGGGTGTTTTGTGGGGCTTGCCGGAAGTGGGTAAAAAGATAAGTCACATAAAACTCTGTTTGCCACCATGACAGGTGGTAGTGAGGCTGAGGGGGGAGGGATGTTGTTTCAGGGGAGGGCAGTGTGGTGCGGGCGAAACGACATGGGGCGGGGGCATTAGGGGCAGTAATTTGGTTTCCATCTCCCACCTCTCCCAGACAGGTAAGGGAGATAGAGTTAGCCCTTCTCTAACTTTTTGGAGATTCCCTTTCTCACGTTTCGGGGGATCATCTCGTAATTCTTGGATTCCTTTTCCAAATCAAATAAAGAAAAGGCACATACGCATCTCTGGAGGAAAATGTCTGTATTAAAAGCCAAAAAAAACACAGAGTACAAGAAAAAACGCCCATCTGGCCACGTCACTGGATAGATCGACTTGGAAAAAGGTTCATAAAGTTCATTTTCAGCGGTAACAATATATCGATGTTAAATCATTCCCATGCCCCCCTTTTAAATAAATTAAAAAACAACAAATTTCAAATACTATGTTCAGATACAAAGAGCTTCTCTGACTACAGCAATAGCAATTCAACTTTTTTTTTTTTACTAAAACTTTCATTTAAAACAGTTATTAAATATATAAAACAAATACACAGGATTTGGTCGTTTTCTGCCATGAATATAGGGCACGTGGGTGCGGGGAGGGAGGAGGGCAGGGTGCGCAAAAAAGGGGAAGGGGCCCCATTTCCCTCCTCTCCGTCTTCCAAGCTGCGGATCCCACCCTGCAGGGCAAGGGCTTGCCGCTTTTCGGAGCCAGAAGCGGGGCACAAACCTGGCTCTTCCCACAAGCTGGGGCCTCTTCGGCGGTCCCCTCCCCCGAAGAACTAACGGTCACTACAGCACGAAGCACACCGGCCGCGTCTCCCGGCGGGAAAGGCGCCGAGCGCGCGGACACGGGACGGACACGGAAAGGAGCGGGGCGGGTCACTTGGTCGCCGTCCCCGAGGTGACGGCCGCGGCGGCGGCCGCGGCGGCGGCGGCGGCGGCCGCGGCGGCGGCGGTCCCCGCAGGCGCGGCGGCGGGGGCGGCGGCGGCGCTGGCGGCGGTCCGGCGCTGCTCCATGCCGTTGGGCAGGAAGCCGGCGATGATGGGCACCGGCCAGATGAGGGCGGCCACGCTCCACACGACGATGACCAGGGTCATGAAGCAGGCCACCAGCGTGGACTCGATGGGCTTGCGGTTCAGCCGCCAGCCCGGCTCGCCCTGCAGCTCCTCCAGGCTGAAGTCCAGGCAGCAGAAATGCAGCGGCTCGCCCTGCAGCCACAGCGGCCCGGGGGGCTCGGTCGCGGGGTAGGCGGGCAGAGCGGTGGGCGCCCCGGAGGGGGCGCCGGTGGGCCGGAGGCGGCCGGGGCGGCGGCCGCGCACCCAGCCGCAGCCCACGCAGAGGCGCAGGTCCTGCTGCGCGCCGCCCGCCGCCAGCCCCAGGTGCTCGATGAGCAGCGGCGGCCCGACACGGTGGAAGGCGGCGGCGAAGAAGGCGCGGCCGTGCGCGTTGGTGGAGAAGAGCAGCAGGTCGCACTGGAAGCCCCGCGGGCGGCCCCAGCGCACGAGCAGCGAGCTCAGCATCTGCCGCTGCACGCTAATGTTGCACGGCGCCGCCGCGTCCTCCTCCGGGCGCTCGGGGGCCCCGGGCGCAGCCGAGGCCAGCAATCGCGGGGCGGCCGGCTCGTCTGAGGACGACGCGTTGACCGAGGCGTTGAGGGGCGCCCCGAGGAGGCCCGGCGCGTCCACAGCCCCGCCGCGGGCGGGCGGCAGCGGGCAGGCGGCGGCCAGCAGCGCGGCAAGCAGGGGCAGCATGGCCTGCGGCGGGCGCCTACGCGCGCGGGGCTGGCGGTGGCTGCATGGCGCGCGGGAGACGGGTAGGCGAGCGGACGGCGGGATCGCGGGGGCTGGCGGCGGGCGGAGTGAAGACTGCGTCGGACCCCCAGTCAGGCCCGCGCGGGGGCGGCGCGGAGGCGGGGGCGGCGGCTCGCTTGGCTTGGGGCTCCCTCCCGGCCCGGCGGCGTCTGGGGTTCCCCGCCGCCCCCTGCGCGGGGGCCCTCGGACGGCCGGGCAGCTCTGCTGGGCCGGGCGCTCGCGGGGAGCAGGAATCCCCGGCTCGGCTCCGCCTCCCGCGCGCTCCGCCCCGTCGCGCCCCGCCCACGGCCCGCGCCCCGCCCACCGCCCGCGCGCCGCTCGGAGACTCCGAGGAGGGCGGGGTTGCACGCGCCGCGGCGGGGGCGTGGTCGGGGGCGTGGCTGGGGGCTAGAGGGCTGCAGGCGCGTGCGGGGGTGGGGCTCCGAGGCTTGCGCGCCGGCGCGGCCGTGGCGTCTAAGGAGAACGTCCGACGGTCGCGGTGGGGGTTGGCAGGGCCGGCGGAGCTGGCGGACGCGCCCTGGCGGCAGGGCCACACCGCCGGAGTCCAGCTCCCAGCGGAGAAGGCGCTCTGAGAGAACTGCGTCCTCTTGAGGGAGGCTCAAGGGCCCGGCGACCAGCGTTTGTCACGCCTGAGGCGGCCGTGTGGTGTCTCACCTCCGTGCCCTCCGCACCCCGCTCCTTTCACAGAGGTAAAACTGAGGCGTCCCCAGGTCACCGCAGGAGCCAGAACCGGAACTCCTGGCCACCGTGTCTCCTCAAGTCTGGAGAGTTCGGCTGGTTTTTAAGGTGCCTCCAACACAATAGATCCACTTGGTATTCTCACAGCAAGCAGACCCTAAGGAAAATTCCAAGAACTCTGTGGAGTTGAGGTGCAGGGGTTCTGGTGGGAATGTGAGCCCCGCAGCGGTTCTGGGGTTCCCAGGAAACAAGCCCTATCTGGCAGGTCCGATGAGCACGGTATTTATGAAAGATTCGTATGTAGAACGTTTTCAAGGGAAGATTCATCCCCGTTAGGGCATTAAGTGGAGGAAAGCCTGTCAAGAATGACTGCTAAGATCAGATTTACATGTTAAAAAAAAAAAACACTTTTTTTTTTTTTTTTTTAGCAATTTGGCCTTTTACACTTGGTAAGAAAAATTCCGTGATGCCCCTTCAAGAGAATGACCCTGTGGTTTGAAGCCAGTGTGCCCTCGGAGCACTGGCTATTCCTGAGTCTGAGAGGGAAGGAGTGTGGAGAGCAGAAACAGGCCCTCCGCGAAATGACACTCCCTCTAAACTTCCTTTCCTAAACAGAACATTGCTAGGCTTGGTGGCTGATTACATTTCTGGCAGATTTATCCATTGTATCTAACAATGAGTCAAACCAGGTTGAGGAAGATGTAAAAACAGCTCTAAAATATAGGTCCCAAACCTACCTGGCTTCTTTCTAGCGGGGCAAGCTGTTATGCTAATTGGCCTTGGCTTCCCCATCTCAACACGGGTCAGTGGTACCTGCCTTGCAGGGTTGGTGTGATCAGTACACTCAACCCAGTGTCTGTCCATCCGTCCACAAAGGTGCTTATGTGGTGGCTGAAAAGATGTAGCTCCTATCAGTTCAGTGCAAGCTAGCTGGAATGATCTTTGATTTCTACAAAAATGATTAATTTCCTCAAGGAGCCCGGACTCCCCTTTTGTTTAAACCTTTAGCAGTTTTCTGCTGAGAAGCAAGCTATCAGAAAGGACAATATAAACTTTCATGCTTTTATTAAAAGTTAGTTTTCCTTTTAACCTTGCATGTCAGGTACAGAAATCTTCTGTCTGATCTGGCAGAGCTGTTTTAATCTGAGCCATGTGGCTGGTGAACAGCCCAAGAACAGGGGCCTCAGGTAATCCTGAAGGCTGAGAGTCAACCAGTTTTCGAGGGGTGGGTTTTAAGTCCACTGTCTTTGGTAGCGAGGAATTCTCTCTAGGGTTTGACCAAGAGGCAGGAACTCTCTGGCTTTGTGTGAGCAGGGAGGCAGCAGCAGAGGGAGAAGACACAGAACCAGTTGTGGAGTCAAGCAGTTAAGTGCAAAGCTGTGCCACCATTGCCCTTGGGAAGCCGATGCTGCCCCCTTTCCGTTTTATGCTATGGACTCCAGCACCATGCCATCATTCAGAGGGACAGCCACACAGTCCTAGAATGATTTGCTTTCTTTGGGGGCAATTGGAATTGGGGAAGATAAGATAAAATTGTTTTCAGTTTTGTGTGCTGGTGTGTTACCGGAGACAGAAGCACCGAACAAGGGAGAGAGGGCCTGTGGTGGTTTTTTTTTTCTTTCTGAGAATTTATGTTTTGCTGTTTTTAGTCTGTTTGTTGATTGGACAAATTTGCTTGTTTGCTAATAGCTCTGACAACCCACCATTTATTGAGTACTTTACATATGCCAGGTGTTTTACACATCATCTCTACTCTTTTCAACAATCCTATGGTGATACCTATTTTACAGTGAAAAAACTAAGGCTTAGAGAGGCTGAGTAATTTACCTGAGGCCTCACAGAAGCTGGTGACAAAGCCAGGATGTCAGTCTGGTCTCCATTGACTCAGAGTTTGTGCTTTCTAAACAGATTGTGTCTTGTCTTATGGAGGTTGGGTTCCAAAGTCTGTGCATAAGTTAAACGACTATACAGCATAATTTTCTTTTATCTTGATAAAAGTTTTTGGTTGAGTTTCTTTTTATTTTATTCATAAAAATTTTTTAAACCTTTTTTTTGTGGGGGGTGATGCTGTGTCCCATGTCATGTGGAATCTTTAGTTCCCTAACCAAGGATCAGACCTGAGCTTCCACCCCCTGTGGTGAAAGAACAGTTTCAACCACTGGACTGCCAGGGAAGTCCCAAGTTTCTTTTCAAAGATATACATATATTATAAACATAACAGCAGTAGACAAAGATTGGAAAATAGTGGAGGAAACTATTAGAAACCTGGCTACCTGATTCTCTACTTCTCTGCATCATTCTTCTCTTCTGTTGTCTTCATATTCTCTAAATGTACCACTAATACTCTGGGGAAAGAAGGAAATTAAAGTCCCACTGTCTTTTGCAGCCATTATCACTTTGTGCTCTTCCCTTCAGCCCAGTGGGGATCTGGGAGTCTACCCAGGAGCAAAGGGCACTCAAGCCACAGTTGCTGACTGAGTTAGCCTGCTGGTTAAGAACTCTGCCAAGCTACAGGCAGAGGCCTGACGGTTAATTGTGGCTTCCGGTCCCTTCTCTGATCCATCTTCTACCAGTTTCCCTTCCCCTCGCTGGCTCTGTTCCAGGTCTACCAGCTTCCTTGCTGGAACACAGCAAGCACATCGAGAATTAGAGCCTTTACCCAAACTGTTTCCCCTGCCTGGGATGTTGTTCTTTCTGGTAGCTGTCTTTCTTGCTCCCTCCCTTCCTTCAGATCTCTGCTGAGATATCAGATTCCCCAGAGGGGCCTTGCCAGACCATTCCTGTAAAACAGCACCCATTACCAGCATCCCCATCCCTCCCCATCCTCTGGTGCATTGTTCCCTGTCTTCCTGGTACTTATCCTCAGCTGACACACTGTGTGTTGTTCTTTGTTCAGTGTTTCCCTTCTTTGGAATGCCTGATCCCCCAAAGCAAGGCTTTATCTGTTTTGTTCAATGAAACACTGCGTAGCCCATAGTAGAGGTTCATTGACTAGCTGACGAATGAGTGAGTGAATTCAGTAGACCGGGCCGACCCAGCAGGCAGGATGCGGGCAGTAGCCAGGGACTTGAGATGGACAGCGCCATACCAGTTCCATAGCAACAAGACTCACACAGCCGTCCACAGCCTGCAGGCCAGGAGCCACCCCCGGCTCTGCCCTGCCCTGCGCTGCCCTGCCCTGCCCTGCCCGGAACCGGCAGAGGGAACCACATGGCCAGGCAGAGTTTGGCCTGGAAGGCTGAACTGAACTCAAACCCAGATGCCCAGCAGTACTTAGAGGCGTGAGCCAGGGCAAGCTGAGTGACTGGGAGGAACATCCCAGATGAGCCCAGACTTCCCTTCTAAGGAAGCAAGGCAAATGACACTCCTTCCATCTGCTCAAGTCTTGTCATTTTTATCAAACAGAGATTTGATAAATCTCTGTTTTATCTATAAAACACAAATAGCAAGTTTTTTCTACATGGACTGTGTTGTTAGAAAACAGTCATGAGGATTTCAAAGAAAATAATTAGTAACGATGCCCAGTTGTTTCATTTTTTCATTTCCGGTGCCCCTCCCCGGGGTCAGCTAATTTTTCTTTAGGCTGCCTATTGAAGTTATGCTTAACAAAAAGATCTCTCTGGGTTATTTGAATGCCTTTCATCTAACGACCTCAGAGTGCCACAGGTACAGTAATTCGTTAGTTCTCTCTTATTACGTGGGTGGAATGAAGAAGATATTATTACCACACACTGTAGACTGAGAAGCAAGAACCGCAAAAGAATCATAAAAATAGGACAGAGGAAAGAGGGGCTTAAAATGAGGGCTCAGCTACATCACAGTCACTGGTGAAGGTTGTGGTATTTGAGTTGGTGTGTGTGTTGGCGGAGGCAGAGGGGTGGGGGTGGCGCTAAGAAATGGGGGAATAATTCTTTTCATGCCTGTCTCCCTGAGATATCCCATTCCTCAGATGGGAAACTTGACAGATCACAGAACTGCTTCTGAAGAGCTGGGCCTTTGTACTAGCCACTGGGGGAGGGCTGGGAGCCCCCGGTGTTGGGTGATTAGACCAGTCCTATGTCCTCTGCTTCCAGACTGCTTCGTGACCGCCCTGAGTAGTGCAGCCAGATCTCCAGGATGTGGATCTTTATCCCTCCCGACCACTGTGGTCAGAAGAGAGATTTCCCTCCACTCACTTCTGGCAGCAATTATTGCCCACACAATTCATTTGGCAATTAATCGTGGGCTGCCTTGGGACAGGCTGCTGTTGCCAGCTCAAGCTGTTACTAAGACAATTCTGTCTGATGTGTTCATTGTTTGCTTGTGGATACCCTTTGCTCATAGTGGGCAGGGCCACTGCTGGTATTTCTTTTCTATTCAAGAGAGCCAAACATCATGCTGGGCTTCTGGTAAGATTTCAGCAAAGACTTTTTGAGGAAATAAGAAGCTGTTGCTGTTATAGGGAGATGGAGAGTGTCTAAGAGAGAACTGGGAGGATGCAAATGGTGCTGAGGTGAAAGAACTGGAAGGGGAGAGAAATTCTGCCAAGTGAGCTCCTCTTCTGGGCTTGGCCTGTCATTGCTACCTTCCTCAGATGATAAATGCCCCTTGACAGACAGTGTGCTCCAGGCACTGTGTCGAGCACTTGAAATTCATCCCCACCATATGCTCCTGAGGAGGAGATTACTGTGCTCATTTTGTTGTTATTGTTCAGTCTCTCAGCTGTGTCTGACTCTTTGTGATCTCATGGACTGCAGCAGCTAGGCTTCCCCGTCCTTCTCTCTCTCTCAGAGTTTGTTCAAACTCAAGTCCATTGAGTCGGTGATGCCATCCAACCATCTCGGTCCCCATCTCCCCCTTCTCCTCCTGCCCTCAGTCTTTCCCAGTGGCCGTTGCACATAGGAGGTAAACCGAGGCTGAGGTGATTAAGTCACTTGTATGAAATCACAGCAGTGGAACCAAGATTTAAACCTTGTCTAACAACTGTATTCTTAATCACAGCCCTGCTAAATGGCCTCCACTGTCACCGGCAACCTTGCAAGCTGGAAGTTACTGTCCTGTTTTAATGACAAAGAAGCAGATGCAGGATGTCTGGGCAGCTGGCAAAAGATGGGCCATCTGCATCTCTTTAATGTTGCAATTATATCTAGGCTGCACTTAGCCCCAGTTCGTATATTCTACCAATTCAAAAATTCTGGATGTCTTCCTAATCCAGTGCATCCTTATGGATGGAGCGCTGGATTCCCCATGCCCATTGCTCTTCTACCACGGTTACCAGGGCATGTGGTACAAAGTAGGTGCTCAGGAAGTGCTGGGACAGCTGGGTGGGCATCCAGCCTGGAGCTCCCAGGATACCTGAGAGCCTTCAGGTTTGACGTTGATGGTTTCTAAGATAACGTATTCACAAGCTACTTGGCTAAGTATTCAAGAGGTGTTGAATACTAAACCCCATTGCTGGGGACAGCAGACTAGTTTCTGTAAAAAGAAAAAAAATTGTCAGTAAGCACTTAGTTCCAGGGTGAGCATCTGTCAGACAGACTGACTGACACTATGTTTTAAGACATTTTTTTAAAGTATTATGGTGATGTGCGTTTCTAAAACTTTGGGGCTACTTAAAGTAATTTCTTTTGAAAAGACAACCCTTAAGGCAAATGACATTTTGTGGTTCTTGTATCCACCTTATAAGAAGTTAAAATGTCATTTAGCATTTAGAATGGTGAGTTCTGAGGGTTTCAGTATGGCAAACGTGGGAGACAGAGCTGGGTCATCAGAGCCAAGGCAGCTGAATGTTCCCCATCAACCAGCATCATAAAAATTTACTTTATGCTGCTTCTAAATAGCACCAAACACTCCCTTCAAGTGAAATCATTGGCATTCCATTTCCAGAGGTAGGGAGGCGATGGAGGAAGCCTGAGCCCATTTAGAGAGAGCCAGGAACAATGGGACATGTTTGTCCAGGTCTCTCATGCCTTCTAACCGGCCCCCTTCCTGCTGGATCTGCTGGCCCACATGCTTGGGGACATCTGCCACTCACCTACACATGCCCTGTCACTCAGGAGTCCTGCCTGGTATTCCCTTCCTGTTGAGGTGGCCTCTAGGTGTACCCATTCTTTTTCTACTAAAGTCCCCAGATTTGGGGATCTGAGAGAGCTGTGACTGTAAGCCTGGTCTTCAGAGCTGGGCAGACCTGGGCTGGACGCAGTACTTCACTGTGTCTCAGTTTTCTTGTCAGTTAAATGGGCCTAGGAGCCACTCTCTTATAAGGATTAAATGAGATTCTTCTTCTTGCAAAATAGCATTTAGTGAGTGTAGCTGGCACTTTGGGTTCCAGAAACATGTGCAGACTGCTCCTCCTCTGTCCTTACACTGCTTTGGAAGTGGGTGTATTTGCACCTGCAGGGATTCGTCATTGTATGTGGTAAATAAAGAGGGAAGGATAGCTCCTGGCTTAAAAGAAGCTATAATATATTCCTGTCTACACAGAGCCATCCCTCGTTATCAAGGACACTTGGATTCCAGTGGCCATGAGAGGTGGAAGGAAGCAAAGAGGCCGGCCAGTCCAAGCTCCTTATTTTATAAGTGGAGAAACCGAAGCTCAGAGATGGATGCTGGCCTCATTAAAGGTCACAGTCTGGTTGACAGCAGAACCAGGGCTGGAAGCCAAGATCCTGGGCCAACAGGCCATCAAACGTGGCACCTCTCTTAAGTATAGTCTGTTGCAGTGCTTTTACAGCTGCACTTTAAAAATGAGGTCCGGTTGCAAAGTGAGAACAAAGAGCCTTCCTAATTTACTTAAGAGAAGAAGAGGAAAATGATGGGCTTTATAATTGCCGGAATCACACTTCTCACTCTATTTACAGGATGGAGGATTGATTGCATGGGCTGAAAGTGTCAGCACACTTGGCAAGCTTTCATCCTGATGCAATTAAACCTCATTCCTTCCAGCTCTGCTGAGAACCTGGTTCAGGCCCCAGGAGACATGGATGTGAGCTGGAAGCACAGGCTGAGCCAGCCCCAGTCTCTAGTCCTGAAGGAGTCTATGGAATAGACAGGAACTTGGAGCCCAGTGTCCACGTGAGACCACTGGGGCCGGTGGGTCGTGCTGCTTCCTGGTGCCTGGGGTGTTGGCCAAACTCCTGCAGTCCCTCGGATGGAATCAGAATCCCCAGGTGACTGCCTGCTTGAAGCTGTGTGCCAGGGCCACCCAGAGCTGGCTGCGCCCTGTCTTCACCACCCAGGCCGGCTTACTCAGTGGCGGTCTCCACCTTGATAGTGCCTGGGTTTGCTTTGCTCTGTGTACTTTGGAGATGTGAGCTTTGAGCCCCTCCTTGAGGAACTCTGTGTTACCCTGGAACTGGGTCTGTGGCCCCAGCTCTGTCTACCCTAGCCCAGCAAAACTCACCCTCTCTGGCTAACCATTGATCAAGCAATGAAGCACATGGGTGGGAGGGATCAGACTTCTCCTAAAGCCAGATCCCCATGGAAATCTATTGAGTGGAGCTCAGATTTTCTGCACTGCCCACTTGCAATTCACTTTTTTCAGTAACAGTAATGGAAAGAAAACACGTTTGGCCTCCTGTAGGGAGACAGTCTTACAATGTTCCACGCTCCACTAGCACCCAGCCATCTCTCTGTCACAGAGACTGACGCCTGCAGTCTCCCAGAAGGGACCCATTAGGGTTCTTCTAGCTTGTGTGCATATGTGCTGAGTCGTGTCTGACTCTTTGTGGCCCCACGCGCCATAGCCTGCCAAGCTCTTCTGTCCGTGGGATTTCCCAGGCAAAAATACTGGAGTGGGTTGCCATGCCCTCCTCCAGGGCATCTTCCCGACCCAGGCACTGAGCCCTTGTCTCCTGCAGCTCCTGCATTGGCAGGCAGATTCTTTACCCAGTGAGCCACCTGGGAAGCCCAGATACTTTTCCTTAAATCCAGTTCACTGTAGCTTCTTGTTCATCAATGACCTGACTTCTTGTTTTAAGCTCCAAAATGGCAAATCACTTTTATCTTGTAAACTAGATTGGATTAGCTGGAAATAACTGCCTGGATGCTGTGTTAAGAAGGTTTCTGAGGCTGAATCTGGGTTCAAGGGGGAAATATTATAATGGATCAGCAGTAGCCGCCATAGTGTGAAGGAACACAGATAGTGAATATCTCTGGTTTTGTTTCTCACTTTCATCCTTTTCTTTTGGGTGTCTGCTGCTCCCTAAATTCATATGGCTTTGGTGGTGCTCCTGGTACTTGGTCCCTGGTTTCAGTAATGGACATGTGACCCAGGCCTAGCCAATCATAGTGCCCCAAACCTCTTAACCACAATGATTTGCCCAGGGTGCCAGCCTGTGACCCAAGCCAGTCAGTTAGAGACCTTCGTTGGAATTTGATACACAGAGCTAGGGAAGAGAAGGCTCTCCTTCCTGTGGCATCTCTGGCTGGGATGAAGGAAGGTTGGAGTCGTCTGTATGTCTGTCCACTCCTTCCTCCACCTCCTGCCCATTCTTCCTCTCCCTGTGCATGGAAAGCCTATTTATAGTAGGAAGGAGTAACCAACAGCAGGAGCTTAGAGATAATGGAAGGCCTGACGTTATCACTTGCGACCCTAGATCTAGTGGGATTTGAAACCTGCACTGCCCCTGTTCTGACCAGACTGTGAGCTTAAAAGCACAGTTGTGAGACTGGAAGCTGGCAAGAGATGCCTGTCTGACCCCTGCAACCAGATATATACAGTAGCTATCTGTCAGCCTTCTTGTTATCACTCAAAACACCCTCAACTCTCGCATTGCTTTAATCTTACTGGAAAGCCCCTCTTCTCCCATTTCTCACAGTCTCACAGTCCTCTACTCTTGAATCCCCTATAATTCTCTCAAAAGAAGAAGATACTTTTTTCTTTCCTTAATCATATTCATAAGTGTTCTGAGCACCACTCCCTCCCTTGCTTAATCTCAGGGGAAATTTCTGTTCAAATCGCTCAACATTTGTGAATCTGTGTTCCAAGGTCATGATCATGAATAAAGAGAAAGTTTGCACCTCCAAGACATTTATCATATATTGTTTACCATAGTGAAAAATTGGAAGCCAACCAGATGCCCCCCAGTGAGGGGATGACTAAGGAAATACAGAGATGTCCTCCTTAGGAAAGAGTATGCAGCTATGACAAGTCGCTTTGCAGAGAGGTTTCTGTTGAGTGTGGCATTAAAACCACCATGCAGAGTGGAGCGCATCTCATGATGTCCAGAGTGTAGAACCCCCAGAACTTTGGTTGTTTGTATAACCTTCACCAATGCTTTGTGGAAGAGAGGGCATGTTGCATGAGGCTTGTGATTCCACTGACGACCTGAAGACTCTTCCTGTTATGGGGGTCTCTCTCTTGCAGCCGGCCTCACTGTCTTCCTTTTCCTCCCCTCTAGTTTTCCACAGGGACTTTTGTCTTTTGTGAAGAGCAATACAGTTCTTCCCAAGCTCCTGCCTCCCAGTCTATCCCGGGACTTCCCCTGACCTGAACCATGCAGAGAGCCAGACCCTTCCTCCTTACAAGGCCACTGAGCCCTGGTTTTTGCCACTGGGGCATGTTCTGGAGCTTCCCCATCTCCACCAAAATCAGCTTCCCAGACCTTAGCTGCGCTCGAATGCCCTGGAGGGTCCACCCTAGCAGTTCCGATGCTGTAGGGCAGGGGTGGAGACCAAGAATCTGTGTCTCTAAAAAGATCTCGGGTAGCTTCCAGGGGATGCTGAGGCCACTGGCCTGGGGTCCACCCTTTGAGAACCACTGACTTGGAGCATTTCTTTTGAGTGCACAGAATACTGTCCCTAAGAGGAGTGTTGGTGAACAGTGTTTTCTCCATCTTGTCACATATTATTCTAGTAGTGTTCCTGGAGATAGAAAAAGTTATATTAAAATGTTTATACTGGGGGCATCTGCCTCCCAGTTGCTCCAGAGAAGCAGAGAAAGGGATCCCAGCCCGTCAGCTGTGTTTGCTTAGCTAAAGAGATCCGGCTGTTTCCATGGTTTGGGAAGATGATTTCCAGCCACTGACCGGGGAAACTTCCACGGTACCCAGGCCAGAGGAGGTGCCAGGATGGGGAGCAGGGCTGGGCCAGCAGAGGTTGGAGTCCAGGGCCCCCTGCAGTCATGTCAGGGACCAGCCAACCCATTGATAGCTGTCCTCAGTTAGCACTGTACAAAGGGCATGTCAGAGAAGGCTGGGGTCACAGCTGGCCCAGCCCCCCCAACCCAGGCCCTTGCTCTCTGCTGGCTTAGGAAGAGGGGACCCTGGCAGCACATGAAGCAATGAAGTCCCCTGGACTCGTAGTGGGCACTGACAGAAAAGCCACGGGAGGTGGAGCAGTGCCAGGGACCTGGTTCTGGTCCCACCCTGGTGCTGGCTAGTGAGCCTTCCTTCTTGAGCCCGTCATGTCACCTTCCCTGGTTCCAGTGCTCGTTGGTAAAATGAGGTGACGTCCTCTGCTCCTTAAGATCCCACAGTCACGTGCGTCCTCAGGGCGGGCACTTCACTCCTCCACTGGGACTGTCTTCCTTTTGTGGGGAGAGGGAGATGAAGGATGCGCTCAGATGTTGTGAGAATTTGTGTTGCAGTCTCTTCCATTATGAGGAGTCTGAGGCTGTGAGAGACTCCAAATCCTGTTTCAGCCCCTGGGGTGCTCCTTTTACTCTGACAAGTGGCGGCAGGATGTTGGGGAGCACAGGTAGGGAGGTGGGTGGCATACTGGGCTTCTGGATGCGGGGAGCGTCCAGCACAACTGGACCATACTTGGTGCGCACTGGCAGCTGAGATCTGAAGGACAGGAAGGCAAGCATCAATAACTCTCTCCGGGCCTCTCTGGGCAGGAGCCCTGACGTCTTAAAATGTATGTGGACTGGAGCACCAAGGACAGTACCTAGTCCATATGCAGCAGTGTGGCTCCTCCCTGCAGCCAGCCATGGGACATGGTGTTGCCACCAGGAGACCACTGGGAATTTGAGGGTCATTTGTGTAAGTTTCCCCACATTCTATAGTCAGGCTGTTCCCATGGACTTTGTTTCTCCTCTTCTACTTTAATAAGGAGTTGACATAAATCCTCTCCCTTGGAGAGTTCTCATCTGCCAGTAGGAGCTCCGGGTGGGCTTGACAGGGAGGGTGTCTTCTCTGGCCTGATTCAGCTGCCCCTGTAACTTTGGGACAGACCTAGACTCAGGGTGTTTTCCCCCTTTGTCCCTTCTTGCGTCTCTCCTTGCAGGTACCTGGGGGATTCTCTGAGCTAAGAGCCAGCTAAGCACTTCACACTTTAATAAAAAGTCACCACAATAATTACCAGATCATTAACAAGGGATTTTGAAAAGGCACTTCAAAACATCTCTCCCAGAATTGCTAAGACAGGTGTAAAAGTCTATCTGGGCAGAGCAAAGTGGTTTAAAGGGATGTTTAGGACTGAGGGGAAGGTGTTAATTAAACTGGGCTGAGCAGCAGCAGAAGTGGGCACCCTTTTAATCGAGCATGGTGATAACCCAGGTGACAGCGAGGAGGCCTGACAGTTTTAAAAAACACACAACGTAGAGACTTTGTTTCTCCTCTTCTACTTTAATAAGGAGTTGACATAAATCCTAGGTCTTTCTTAGAATGCCTGGTACCTGTTTTGGCAAGGCTTGTGTACACAAAATATAAACAAACCTTCCTGCACCACGGGCTTCTTTTTTAATTGTCTTCAGTACAGTTAAGGAAAAACCAACTGTC
The DNA here is from genome assembly GCA_006410675.1 of Oreotragus oreotragus. Classification (NCBI taxonomy): domain Eukaryota; kingdom Metazoa; phylum Chordata; class Mammalia; order Artiodactyla; family Bovidae; genus Oreotragus; species Oreotragus oreotragus. The sequence continues at coordinate 10,509 of SJYX01024385.1, read as the reverse complement.
CTAGTGGCTTTGGATGAGGTGGGCAGATAAGCTCTCCTTATATCAAAAGTCCTACAGGAAGGAAGACTAATGGTTATGTCTCAAATAGGGCAGATGATTAGGTGTGCCTACTTGTGCAACTTGCTTTGCAGGCATGCATGCTCAGTCGTATCTGACTTTGTGACCCCATGGTCTGTAGCCCGCCAGACTCCTCTGTCCATGGGATTTCCCAGGCAAGAATACTGGAGTGGGTTGCATTTTTCTCCTCCAGGAAATCTTCCCATCCCTGGGATCGAACCCGCGTCTCCTGCGGCTTCTGCATTGGCAGGCAAATTCTCTACCACTGAGCTACCTAGGAAGCCCCGCTATCTGCTTTACTGAAACCTTAACTCAATTTGTCGCCTCCTGACAAAAATCTGCACATTGGATGGAAATATAACCCTGCTGTTTCCAGAGTTCCTTGCCCAGTTGCAAGTGATAATCTGAGTGGCAGCAGACTCAAGTACAGACCTTTGTCTTTCTGTGCTGATCCAAGTCAGTGAGTTTCAGCCGTGGCTGCATATTAAAATCCTAGCAACTTAGATGCCCGGCCTTACCCAAGACATGTGGAATCAAAATCCCTGGGGCTGAAAATCTGGCATCCATATTTTTTAACACCTTGCAAGGTGATTCTTGGGCAGTTTTTAGAGTACTGGTGTTTGGGAACTAACTACAGGAGCTGAAAATAAGTTTTGTGAACCTCCCCCCCGCCACCACACACACTTATTCAGAGCTACACTTCAGAGCACAATCACTTTAAAATGTCACTTAAGGGGTCTTCAGCCTCCTTGGGAGAGTGGATTTGCAGTAAGCATTTTCTATCTGCCAGACAGAAAGTGTAAGCCAAGCACAGGAGTGTTTGGGCTCATGGTGACCATCTTTAGCATCAGGCAGGCATCTGTCTGGCACCTCGCAGGTTGGCGAAGCAAAGTGTGAAGTTCATGGTGTTTGTATCTGGAGTAATGCAAACTCTGTCTAGGACATCATGCTGTCTGGGTATGACTTGATAAAATGCAGCTGTTTTTGTTTGTGTGCAAGACCACATGTGCCGTGGGTCTAAATGAGCTGTTCCAAACTCCATGCCCATCCCACGTTCTCTGCCTGACTCCTGGATTGTGGTGAGAAAGCCTGAGGCTGTCTTTTGCCACACCCATAGTGGGAAAGGAAGGTCCTGGGTGGTCCCAGAGGAGATGGATGAGAGTGATGGGTGGGCTGCTGTGCTTAGGAGGAGGATGTCACCAGCTCGGTCAGAATCCATAGCTTGGGAGACTCTCTGTAACTAACAGATCAACCTGCCCCTCAACCCCAAATCCTTGAATGTGCTGGCATCAACTTGTCATTTTATTAAATATTATTACAATCACCTTGAAAATCCATCCTATTTATCGTGGGCATCCTGCTATCTCTGAAACATCTCTGGGCATTCTTGGGACACTCACATTTCTCCTGCCTGCATCTGGCCGTAACTCCTATTGAATTCCTAGCTCTGTTATGTGCTATCATTTTCCCCTTAGGCTATCACCCCATCTCCCTCAGACCCCACCAGCTCAAAGCTTTGGGTGGAGCCAATTTCTAGGCCCAGGTCAGCAGAGTCCAGCTACATCACAAGGATACCCTTGCCCTCAGCCTGATCAGGACCCTTTACCCTCATGTTGTTCCTTGTGTTATAAAAGCAAAGCATCCCATTCCTCTCCTGTTGCCCCCTCATCAAGCATCTCTTCACCCCTCAGAAACCTCCGACACCCCACTTGCCAGTGCAACAGTGCCAGCTGGGAAGGAAGAGTAGAAAGTTCGATGGAGGGAGGCAGAGGGAATATACTCTCCTGTATATCTTAATTTCAGCAGTAAAATCAAATAGCCAGAGACCAGATTCTGCAGACAGAAGCCAATTACATGCAAATTTTGGCAAATCATATGCATATAACACATGTGACTGCCCTGGATTGCATCTGTTTAGATGTGTTTTTCACAAGCAGACAAGTGGAGATGGGTGGAAAAGTGTGTTCAGGATTCGGGGGCAAAGGAGCAAGAGAGGGAATGATAGATTCTTAAACCCAACTGCATCCCAGGAAATGTCGTTTGCTCAGCTAGCCCTTGAGTGGCCGTTGTGTGCTTTGTGTATTGGCCATGTTTCTCCCGATCATTTGAAAGTGGCTATCATCACAGTGATGTCCAGAAACAGAAAAAGAAAGGGGAAAGAAATCCTCACACCTTTCTGTTTTTCATTTTTCAGAGAAGACAGTTGCTCTTCATAACTACCCAATAATTTTCCCAAGGATACAGACCTGGTGATACAGTGTAACAGAGATGTCAGTGTGGACAGTCTGACTCTAGACTGTCCCATAGAAATATAATACAAGCCACATATGTATTTTTAATATTTAATGCTTATTTATTTTAGTTTTTAATATTTAAAAAGTAAAAACCTGGTGAAATTAATCTATTTTATTTAAGCCAGTATATCTAAAAGATTATTTCAGCATGTCAACAGAAAAATTACTAATGATATAGTCTACACTTTTTATACTGTTTTTGAAATCCAGTATATCTCTTATACTTAGAGTAGAGTATATCTCAATTCAACCACTCTATTTTCATTGGAAATACTTGATGTGTATTTTCTATTTCATAAGATTTACATGGATACACATACCCTAGTTGTTCCCAACAGGCTTAGAGTTTCCCAGTAGCTGAATCAAGTAGTGGGGTTTTTGTTTGGTTTTTTGTTTGGAGGTTTTTGGCCATACCATGTGGCATGTGGCATCTAGTTCCCTGACCATGCCCCTGCAACGGAAGTGCAGAGTCTGAACCGCTGGACTGCCAGGGAAGTTCTGGATCAATTAGTGGCCTTTACACTCACTTTTAAATTAATTAAAGTAAAACACAACTAACAATTGGTTTTCTCAGTGTCTCTAGCCCCAGTTCAAGCTGTAAGAAGCCACATGTGCACTGTCTATTGTACTGAATAGCATCATTCTAGATTCCCCACACTTAAGCTAATTTTGATCAAATTTCCTGTACTTGAGTATAAAGTGATATGTTAGTAAGTGTCCACCAGTTTAAGTGATGCACAGACTCTCTGACTAGAACACTGGAGACCCAGTGTTGGAGACCCAGACTTGGTTGTTGCCCTGCTTCCAATTAGCTCTGTGACCTCAGAAGAGTTACTCAACCTCTCTGGCCTCTGTTTACCCATTTGTTAGTGAGAGGATGTGTTTCAAATGTTTCTTCAACTTCTCAAATGATGTATTATTTCTCTTTTCTAAAAGAGAAAGGAATAAGGGCTGTATTAAAACAATGGGCACCAGGGCACATGCATACATACACATGCACACACACATTGTCTTCAAAATAATACAGTCAGCACTGCCAGTCTCGAGCATCTGCTGGAAGGCGCTCTCTTCCTCTCCTCCAGTGCTGAGGGACTTTCTCCAGGATGTCCAGAATAAAGAAACATCGAGACATTGTTTGGGCTCCACATTCCAGGAAATATTGCTAATTTGTTCCTTTTTATACACCACCTTTTAAGGAAGAAAAATCCTATACATGGACACAATGCTGCATTGGTTTCTGGAATGGGTTTGAGTCACTGGCTTCCTGGAATGGGCTGCATTGTTTTATATGAAAGAAAGGGCCATGCTTCTCCCAGACTCCCCTCTTGTTAGGCTGTTTGTATTATGTGCACCTGACTTGTTACTCAGAGTGGGGCTTTGGGTTTATTGGATAGCATAAAAACTCGACTATATTTTAGCTCTTCTGTGTGCTGTGCTTAGTTGCTCAGTTGCGTGACTCTCTGCGACCCTGTGGCTGCACGGGCAGGCCCGCCAGGCTCCTCTGTCCATGGGGATTCTCCAGGCAAGAATACTGGAGTGCGTTGCCATGCTCTCCTCCAGGCTACGTGCGTGCTAAGTCGCTTCTGTTGTGTCTAGATCTTTGTGACCTATGGACTACAGCCCTCCAGGCTCCTCTCTCCTTGGGATTCTCCAGGCAAGAATACTGGAGAGGGTTGCCATTTCTTTCTCCAGGGAATCTTCGCAACCCAGGGATGGAACCTGCGTCTCTTAAGCCTCCTGCATTGGCAGGCAGATTCTTTACCACTAGTGCCTCCTGGGAAGCCTGCTACAGAGCCATGAAAAGTTGGTCAGGGGATTCAAGTCAAATCAGAGTGACTATTGAGGCTGAAGACTCAGCAATCCATAGAATAATTCAGTTCAGGACTAGAACTTGCCTTCTGAATGGAGGACTTGGATCTGCCAGGGGTATAAAATTTTAGGGCTGTTTGGGACGGTTCCAATTCAGAAAAACCATTTCACCAGACTGGTGACCTTTTACTCCTAGAGTCTCATTTCTTTGGGTCCTGTAAGGTGGGCAAAGTGAATATAGCCTCCTTACATGGAAAATTATGAAAGAGATGGGAATACCAGACCATCTGACCTGCCTCTTGAGAAATCTGTATGCAGGTCAGGAAGCAACAGTTAGAACTGGACATGGAACAACAGACTGATTCCAAATAGGAAAAGGAGTACGTCAAGGCTGTGTATTGTCACCCTGCTTATTTAACTTCTATGCAGAGTACATCATGAGAAACGCTGGGCTGGAAGAACCACAAGCTGGAATCAAGATTGCCGGGAGAAATATCAATAACCTCAGATATGCAGATGACACCACCCTTATGGCAGAAAGTGAAGAGGAACTAAAAAGCCACTTGATGAAAGTGAAAGAGGAGAGTGAAAAAGTTGGCTTAAAGCTCAACCTTCAGAAAATGAAGATCATGGCATTTGGTCCCATCACTTCATGGCAAATAGATGGGGAAACAGTGGAAACAGTGTCAGACATAATCACTACAGATGGTAATTGCAGCCATGAAATTAAAAGACCCTTACTCCTTGGAAGGAAAGTTATGACCAACCTAGATAGCATATTCAAAAGCAGAGACATTACTTTGCTAACAAAGGTCCGTCTAGTCAAGGCTATGGTTTTTCCAGTAGTCATGTATGGATATGAGAGTTGGACTGTGAAGAAAGCTGAGTGCCAAAGAATTGATGCTTTTGAACTGTGGTGTTGGAGAAGACTCTTGAGAATACCTTGGACTGCAAGGAGATCCATCCTAAAGGAGATCAGTCCTGGGGGTTCATGCTGAAGCTGATGCTGAAGCTGAAACTCCAGTACTTTGGCCACCTGATGCGAAGAGTTGACTCACTGGAAAAGACTCTGATGCTGGGAGGGATTGGGGGCAGGAGGAAAAGGGGACGACAGAGATGAAATGGCTGGCATCACCGACTCAATGGACATGAGTTTGAGTGAACTCTGGGAGTTGGTGATGGATAGGGAGGCCTGGCGTGCTGCAGTTCATGGGGTCGCAAAGAGTCAGACACGACTGAGCAACTAAACTTATCTAAACTGAGTCTTAGGTTTTGGAGAAGGCAATGGCATCCCACTCCAGTACTCTTGCCTGGAAAATCCCATGGACGGAGGAGCCTGGTAGGCTGCAGTCCATGGGGTCACGAAGAGTCGGACACAACTGAGCGACTTCACTTTCATTTTTCACTTTCATGCATTGGAGAAGGAAATGGCCACCCACTCCAGTGTTCTTGCCTGGAGAGTCCCAGGGATGGTGGAGCCTGGTGGGCTGCTGTCTATGGGATCACGCAGAGTCGGACACGACTGAAGCAACTTAGCAGCAGCAGCAGCAGTCTTAGGTTTGAATTTGAAGAGAATGATAAGAAACTGAATGAGAGAAGAAGCCAGAAGGGGGCAGGTGGAACCAAAAGGACACTGAAGAAGATGCTAAAAGTTGTCAGCCATTTTATGTGAAGCTAACATCGTACTGGAGCTTATACAGACCAGGGAATACATAAAAAATCCTGTCACCAGGTTTATGTTCTGCTTAAAGAAAGACAGGCTAAAAAGAAGAAAGAATGTTTGGTTTAGTTTCCTCATTTCTTTAACCAGAGTGAGAACTGGAAGGAAGGTTATAACTCATTTGTCTGTTCATCTTTTCATCCATTGATTGTGGCAGATAGCCTTCAAAGACGGTCACCATCAATTCTTTCCACTCTGTCTGTCATGACCTTCCATCGAGAGCTGTGATTTGTTTTCCCTTACAGGTGATTCTGGGCTAGCCTGTGACTTGTTCTGACCAACAGAATATGCTGGAAGTGTTGCTATGCCCTTGGGAGGCTGTGCTGTGCCGTAAATGACTTGGGCTACATTGCTGGCTGATGAGAGGCCACATGGAGAGGGAGAGACCAGGGGAGGGGCCTGAGGGGCCAGATGTGAGTGAAGCCTTCTGGGACCTTCTCGCCCAGCCCAGTCACCGTCCGAATGCAGGTGAGTGAGTGACCCCAGCCAGTGCCAGATGGAGTGGAAAAAACAGCCAGCTTTGAACACTGCCCAACTTCACACCGAGTCATGAATAGTATAAATTGCTGTGGTTTTAAGCCACTCTGTTTTAGAGTAGTTTCTCATCTGACCTTAAGTAACTGAACTCATGTGTTTTTGGCAGCTGTATTTAAGAGGTTCCTTTTTTAGTTTTTTTCTAAAATAGGTTTTCTTAAAGAGATGGGAATATGCAGATGGACATGAGTTTGAGTAAGCTCCGGGAGTTGGTGATGGACAGGGAAGGCTGGTGTCCTGCAGCCCTTGAGGTCACAAAGAGTCGGACACGACTGCGTGACTGAACTGAACTGAAAATAGGTTTTTGAGCATAAATAAGAGTTGAAATTTGTTAAATGACGTTTTCTGCCTCTATTAAAATGATCATGTGATTACTTTCCTCCTTTAGTCCATTAATCTTTCATTGGCTCTGCATTTAGGGGTTTTTTAGCAGAGGTTTTGCACATCTGTCATTAAATTTGTTCCTAAATATCATATTCTTGATGTTTTATAAGTGATACCTTAACATTTTTCTTCCAACTGTTTGTGTCAAATAATATTGATTTTTATATATTAGCACTGTGTTCTGTAAGCTTGCTAAACTCATCTATTAGTTTTAGTAATTTTTAAAAATTCCTAAAGGATATTCTATGTACATAAGCATATTATCTACACACAGAGATAGTTTTACTTCTTCCTGTCCTTTATTTATACCTTTTATTTATTTTTCTTGCTTTATTGAACTTGCTGTGACCTCTAGGACCATGGTGAATAGAAGTGTTCAGAGCGAACATCCTTGCCTTATTCATATTCTTAGAAGGAAAGGACTCATTCTTTCATCATTAAGTATGATGTTATCTTTAGGTTTTACACACATGTCTTTTTTCAGGTTGAGAAAGTTATCTTCTATTAATAATTTGCTGAAAGTTTTTTTTATTATGAATGGATGTTGAATTTTGTCAAATATTTTTTCTTCATTGATGAAATGATCATATTTTTTCCCTTATTCTGATATTTAAATCGGTTGAACTTCACTATGGTTTGCAGGCTCTAACATGGTCCCCAGTAATCCAGGTATAAAAAGACTATGAATTCTATCATGGGTGATTTCCCTCGTTCACTTGCTCTGAGGAAAGCCAGGTGCCATATTGTGAGCTGCTCTGTGGAGCAAGAGGTCCACTTGGCATGGAACTGAGGGAAGCCTTTGGCCATTAGCCAGAGAAGAACTGCGGGCTTCAATCCAATAGCCCATGAGGAACTGAGTCTTACTGAGAACCACATGAGTGATCTTGAAGCAGGGCCACCTTCATTTAAGTCTTCAGATGAGACCACTATCCAGACTTACCCCTTGACATCAGCGTCATGAGAAACCCTGTGCCTGAAAACCCAGTTAAATAGCAGCAGGATTCCTCACTCAAAGAAATGGTGAGATAATAAAGGTTCATTGCTTTAGTGTGCTGAGTTTTTGGAAGTGATTTCTTTATGTAGCAATAGATAGCTAATATCCGTATATATGCTGATTACCTTTTGAATGTGAAATGTCTTGCATTCTCGCAATAAACGTCACTTTGTCATGAACCATTACCCTAGAAACATTGTTAAATTAGACTTACTATTTTTTTGTTGTTGTTAAGGATTTTTGTGTCTAGGTTCATAAGGAATATCGGTCTGCACTTCTTTCTTTGTTTGAAAAGTATTTATTTGTTTGGCTGCGCTGAGTCTTAGTGGTAGCATGCAGGCTCTTTCAGCCACAGCATGCCAACTCTTAGTTGTGGCCCATGGGATCCACGCACCTGACCAGGAATCAAACCCAGGCCCCCTGGCGTTGGGAGCACGAGTCTTAGCCACTGGACCATCAGGGGAGTCCCTGTGTTTCTTATGTAATGTGTTTGTTGGGTTTCGATATTAGAGATACACTTCATAAAGTAAAATCCCTCCTTCTCTATCTTTTGAAAGAGGTTATGTGAGATTCATATTATCCCTTCCTGAAATTTTTGATAGCGTTGACCAGTGAGCCTGGAGTGTTCTTGTAATGAACTTTTTTTTTCTTATTTATGAATTCAATTGTCTTATAGATATGGGACAATTCAGATTTTGTTTCTTCTTAGGTCACTTTTTCTCTCTCTCCAGCTTTAACGATTGAAAGAGAAAGTATATGGGCTGATTACCACAAGAAAGGCAGTCCTAAGGCTGCTTAGCATGGGAGGTCTGTGCAATGTGAAAGGAGCACCTTGCCTGGAAATGCATTCATAGAGAAGAGTTCAAGGGACCAAGATGGTGGGGAAAGCCAGCATGGATGAGAGTTATGTTGGAACAGAAGAGTGAAAAAACACTAGGAGCCTTACGTGCTAGAGAGTAGAGAATAGGAGACTTTAAAGAGTTGCTGTGGCTTAAATTGGATTCCCTGATATCTCTGAAAGAAATAGACATTAAGATTAAAACTCTTGTCTACACGAAGCTTAAGAGTGACACCCCTTTGGGACAACAGTATGAACGCTTGGGACAGAGGAGGAGGGATAGTCATAACTTTGTAAGCATCGCTTTTCCGTTACTCTAATGTCACTGAACTTCATTAAAAGAATATTACGTTATTACCATTGCTTCATAACAAATTACCCCCAAACTCAGGGGCATATGTCAACCATTTATTATTATGCTCGTGGATTCTTTGGGTCAGGAATTTGAACAGTACATAGTAAGAGTGAGTTGTCTCCATGGTGTCTTATAACCCCAACTCTTTCCAGCTTTTTTTCTCTACCCTCTATGCCTTCCAAGCCCATTCATCTGAAAGTCCTTTACTTTCCTGAACTTGCTCTGCATTTTCTGTTACTGAGGTCTTTCCTCTGTAAATGCTCCTCCCAATACAGAAATCTCTTCTCTTATTTCCTTGCCTGATTAATTCCCCATCTCTTTTGGGGACCACTTAGATGCTACCTCCTGTGGAAGTCCTTCCTAACCTTTCGTGCCTGTTTTAAGTATCCTTCCTCCAGGCTCTCAGAATTCTCTGTACTTGCCCATCATAAAGCTCACCACACATTATTTATTTCCTGATTCTAATGTCTGACTCCTCAACCAGGAAGCTAGCTCCAGAGACTGCTGTTTGAGTGTTTTCCCACCCCCTGGCACAGGGCTGAATGTTTCCTTGTTGACTCTATTAATGGGTAAGGCAGGCATTGCTATTCCCTTTCTAAAGAAGTGTAAACAGCATGGGGGACAGTAAGAACCAGCCCTAGGCATGGTCAGTCCATGACACAGCTGAGTAAGTGCAGGTCACACCACCACCCGACACCCTTGTGTAGCCTGGATACAGGTCACCAAGTAAACTTGCAACAACCTTTGCAGCTTTGGTCCTTGGTACTCTGCCACCTGTGTCCACTGTCTTTCTAGCCTGGACATGCCAGGCACCTGGGTCCATGGAGGGAAAAGTCCTTGTTATTAACTTATTTTCACGCATTCACTCACAAACTGCCCAGCGGGAGATGGTGCTATTGACATGTCTGGGTAAGACACAACCAGAGAGATAAAAGTTCTATTCCCATGATTAAGGTTCCTCCACAACTAAAATATTGATCTTAAATAAGAAGTAATGCATACAGAGGACACCGGGAACAGTGGCAGTGGGCTACAGAGATGATAGGCTTTTGTGAAAGGAGAACGTGGAAGTTCCATTTGCTCTCATTGCCAGCTTTTTCTCTTTCCCACTTAAAGAGTAGTGGCAAATAGTTTTCTTTTTCTTTTTTTCCATTTGGGAAAAAAATTACCCACAAAATACTTAACTCAGGGGAAAAACAAGCCCAACAGCCAGACAACTCGATCACCCTGTCTCTTAGAAGCTACTCCTAATGGGTGTGGAATCAATACCATTGAACCCCAGTCTTTCCAGAGCAGACACTTCCAGATGCCCGGCTCTCAGGCAGGAGAGGCCAGGAGGTGAGGCAGGGCTGGACCAGCCAGAGCTGGGCCTGCAAGATCGCAACCAAGCAACAAGCCCACTCTCTGAACCAGGGCAACCAGGAGCGTGTGGCTGGATGGTGAGCAGAATTCAAGATGGCAGTGTCTCAAGGCAGAGTCAGAGAGGCCCCGAGGCAGAGACCTCAGGAGCTCAGTAAATGGTCA